>CANTUV010000142.1:82500-85000 GCA_947685225.1 Garcia nutans | reverse complement strand
TCTGCAAACATAGCCAAACAGAGACCCAACCTTATTAGAGAATCCCACATACACAGAGAGAACAAGTAATAGAATAAGTTTTGGAGATTTGAGAAATTGTTATGATGAGAAATAGAATAAACGAATGAACTAAAAAAATAAATAAATAAAAGAAATTCTCTATTAAGACTTTCCCAATTCGAAGTATGATTAAAAAAATATAATAAATCATTACTGTCATGAATATGAAGCATGACTGCAAACTTTACTTTGCAAGGCTCCATGGAAGGGTAAAAATGGAAACACCATTGAAGATCCTGCCTGGGTTTCGTGATTGAGGAAGCATAGATAGTAAATCGTCATTTATGAAATTGAGATCGTCGTCGACCCAAGAAACAAAAAAAAAAAAAAGAAGCGAAAGGGATTTTTAGAAAATCATGAATATAAATAGTGATTTCGTGTTGAGGAAAATGAAAACACCATTGAGGTAAAAGTTGAGAAGTAAAAGTTAGGGGAAAAAAATGCAAAGCCCGCTGAAGAGCTTAGTAACCAGTGAGTTAAGAAGAAAATAAAAGGGGTTTTAAGTCTTCTTTATGATATTCGAACCCGAGACCTGACAAATATGAAAAAAATAAACTTCAGCCACTCAGACAAGTTACAATTTCTGTAATCTTGGTTACTTAAATAATATTATTGTAAAATTATAAGACCAGCGCCCGTTCTTCCGCTTTGGCTAAGAAAAAAAACTTTGACAGGCCATAACTTTTAGCTCGGGCGTCCGATTGAGGTGATTTTTTTTTTGAATCCGCTCAACTTTCCGAGCTCTACGCGCTGGCAAAGCGCCGAAGGCGCTTTGGTCCTGTTTCGACCCAAAAAACATTTTTTTTGGGCTTAAATTTAAAGTTTTTCGGTGTTTTACAACTTTAAATTATATTTTTTCTAAGATATAAAAATTATTTTTTAATCTCCACTAAAGGGGATAACCTTGTCACTATGAAGAATGGTTTTGTGCATTAACAATAATTATTTTGATATTATATGATGTATATATAATAAACCAGCAAGGAAAATAACTAAAATAATATAAATTAATGGAGCAAATAATCACAAAGCAGTTGGTGAATTGATCGGTTAAACATTTTTTATTATTTTTATTGGTCTTGAGTTCAAATCCCACAGAGACAAAATTTGCGTTTCTTTTTCACCTTCTTGTGAACATTAATTTTTTTCACATATTTGATCTCATTCTTTTTCACCTTCTTGTGAACATTAATATTTGATCTCACTTGTCTCTGTTTTAATTTTTTTTAATAAAATATAAAATTAACTAGTAATGGACAAATACCAAACTTTTGTTTATGCTTACTTTTTCTTTGCTCCAAGTACATAGTACCTATATGTGTTGCCTTCAAACCATCATATTATAGTAAGCATACATTTTACAAATGCATGCATTAATGGCTTCATCATAGTCTATAAAATACTATTTTTTATTTATTTTAGACAAATCCTTAATTTAATACTAATTCTATGTGTGTCATTTTCGTTGTTTCCATCATACCACGTGAGATTTTAGATCCCATTTTATGAAATCAATAGGTCAAATAAAGTCTACAATGCATGTACCTTAATATAAGCCACATAAAGAAACATGTTGGTAGCAATTGTAAAAAAAAAATGAACCATCATTTTTTTATTGTTAGTGCGGGTGGAGAGAGAACGGGTTGACGGAGGCAGCACGGGCCCGTGGCTTAGGCTTGCGGGTGGCGGGAGGCAAGTGGTGGGCAATTAAGCCATAATGATTGGCGATTTTTGCTGCAATGGGCAAACGAGCCATGATGATTGGCGGCTAAACGTACTATATAATTTAGTTATATAATTCGTAAAGATATTTATTATTTATTTGTATAATCTATATAATTTTACAATATATTCATATAATATCAATTAAATGCTAATAACAGCGAACATTAATAATAATTAGATGTTCGCTGTTATTATAATTTGAATATTTTTCGTGGGAGCTCAAATCTCACACCCCCACATATATGCAGAATGAGCAAGCTGGGCTGTGCCAGTAGGAGAAACCACTAGGTGGGGGGAGGAAAGTACCCCCTAAAATTTTACATGTAAAGAATTTGGGTGAGATTTTCTGCAAACATGTTGGTAGCAATTGTAAAAAAAAAAAAATGAACCATCATTTTTTTATTGTTAGTGCGGGTGGAGAGAGAACGGGTTGACGGAGGCAGCACGGGCCCGTGGATTAGGCTTGCGGGTGGCGGGAGGCAAGTGGTGGGCAATTAAGCCATAATGATTGGCGATTTTTGCTGCAATGGGCAAACGAGCCATGATGATTGGCGGCTAAACGTACTATATAATTTAGTTATATAATTCGTAAAGATATTTATTATTTATTTGTATAATCTATATAATTTTACAATATATTCATATAATTTCACATCTAATTATTATTAATGTTCGCTGTTATTGGCATTTAATTGATATTATTATTTATTATTAA
>CANTUV010000142.1:70000-72500 GCA_947685225.1 Garcia nutans | reverse complement strand
CGTCATTTATGAAATTGAGATCGTCGTCGACCCAAGAAACAAAAAAAAAAAAAAAAGAAGCGAAAGGGATTTTTAGAAAATCATGAATATAAATAGTGATTTCGTGTTGAGGAAAATGAAAACACCATTGAGGTAAAAGTTGAGAAGTAAAAGTTAGGGGAAAAAAATGCAAAGCCCGCTGAAGAGCTTAGTAACCAGTGAGTTAAGAAGAAAATAAAAGGGGTTTTAAGTCTTCTTTATGATATTCGAACCCGAGACCTGACAAATATGAAAAAAATAAACTTCAGCCACTCAGACAAGTTACAATTTCTGTAATCTTGGTTACTTAAATAATATTATTGTAAAATTATAAGACCAGCGCCCGTTCTTCCGCTTTGGCTAAGAAAAAAAACTTTGACAGGCCATAACTTTTAGCTCGGGCGTCCGATTGAGGTGATTTTTTTTTTGAATCCGCTCAACTTTCCGAGCTCTACGCGCTGGCAAAGCGCCGAAGGCGCTTTGGTCCTGTTTCGACCCAAAAAACATTTTTTTTGGGCTTAAATTTAAAGTTTTTCGGTGTTTTACAACTTTAAATTATATTTTTTCTAAGATATAAAAATTATTTTTTAATCTCCACTAAAGGGGATAACCTTGTCACTATGAAGAATGGTTTTGTGCATTAACAATAATTATTTTGATATTATATGATGTATATATAATAAACCAGCAAGGAAAATAACTAAAATAATATAAATTAATGGAGCAAATAATCACAAAGCAGTTGGTGAATTGAGCGGTTAAACATTTTTTATTATTTTTATTGGTCTTGAGTTCAAATCCCACAGAGACAAAATTTGCGTTTCTTTTTCACCTTCTTGTGAACATTAATTTTTTTCACATATTTGATCTCATTCTTTTTCACCTTCTTGTGAACATTAATATTTGATCTCACTTGTCTCTGTTTTAATTTTTTTTAATAAAATATAAAATTAACTAGTAATGGACAAATACCAAACTTTTGTTTATGCTTACTTTTTCTTTGCTCCAAGTACATAGTACCTATATGTGTTGCCTTCAAACCATCATATTATAGTAAGCATACATTTTACAAATGCATGCATTAATGGCTTCATCATAGTCTATAAAATACTATTTTTTATTTATTTTAGACAAATCCTTAATTTAATACTAATTCTATGTGTGTCATTTTCGTTGTTTCCATCATACCACGTGAGATTTTAGATCCCATTTTATGAAATCAATAGGTCAAATAAAGTCTACAATGCATGTACCTTAATATAAGCCACATAAAGAAACATGTTGGTAGCAATTGTAAAAAAAAAATGAACCATCATTTTTTTATTGTTAGTGCGGGTGGAGAGAGAACGGGTTGACGGAGGCAGCACGGGCCCGTGGCTTAGGCTTGCGGGTGGCGGGAGGCAAGTGGTGGGCAATTAAGCCATAATGATTGGCGATTTTTGCTGCAATGGGCAAACGAGCCATGATGATTGGCGGCTAAACGTACTATATAATTTAGTTATATAATTCGTAAAGATATTTATTATTTATTTGTATAATCTATATAATTTTACAATATATTCATATAATATCAATTAAATGCTAATAACAGCGAACATTAATAATAATTAGATGTTCGCTGTTATTATAATTTGAATATTTTTCGTGGGAGCTCAAATCTCACACCCCCACATATATGCAGAATGAGCAAGCTGGGCTGTGCCAGTAGGAGAAACCACTAGGTGGGGGGAGGAAAGTACCCCCTAAAATTTTACATGTAAAGAATTTGGGTGAGATTTTCTGCAAACATGTTGGTAGCAATTGTAAAAAAAAAAAAATGAACCATCATTTTTTTATTGTTAGTGCGGGTGGAGAGAGAACGGGTTGACGGAGGCAGCACGGGCCCGTGGATTAGGCTTGCGGGTGGCGGGAGGCAAGTGGTGGGCAATTAAGCCATAATGATTGGCGATTTTTGCTGCAATGGGCAAACGAGCCATGATGATTGGCGGCTAAACGTACTATATAATTTAGTTATATAATTCGTAAAGATATTTATTATTTATTTGTATAATCTATATAATTTTACAATATATTCATATAATTTCACATCTAATTATTATTAATGCTCGCTGTTATTGGCATTTAATTGATATTATTATTTATTATTAATGTCTATTAATATTATATTTTATTTGTATAATTTATATAATTTTATAATATGTCTATATAATTTCATATTAAATTATTATCAGTAATTGTTACTTAAATTATTTAATTATTATTATCGATATTTATTAGCAGTAATTATTAATATTGTTTAAATAACATTTAATTGATATCATCATTATTTATTTATTATTATTATCTATTAATATTATATTTTATTTGTATAATTTATATAATATGTATACATAATTTTATATGTAATTATTATCAATAATCGCTACTTAAATTATTTAATTATTATTACCGCTATTTATTATTATTAATTATTAATATTGTT
>CANTUV010000142.1:57500-60000 GCA_947685225.1 Garcia nutans | reverse complement strand
ATTATTGTAAAATTATAAGACCAGCGCCCGTTCTTCCGCTTTGGCTAAGAAAAAAAACTTTGACAGGCCATAACTTTTAGCTCGGGCGTCCGATTGAGGTGATTTTTTTTTTGAATCCGCTCAACTTTCCGAGCTCTACGCGCTGGCAAAGCGCCGAAGGCGCTTTGGTCCTGTTTCGACCCAAAAAACATTTTTTTTGGGCTTAAATTTAAAGTTTTTCGGTGTTTTACAACTTTAAATTATATTTTTTCTAAGATATAAAAATTATTTTTTAATCTCCACTAAAGGGGATAACCTTGTCACTATGAAGAATGGTTTTGTGCATTAACAATAATTATTTTGATATTATATGATGTATATATAATAAACCAGCAAGGAAAATAACTAAAATAATATAAATTAATGGAGCAAATAATCACAAAGCAGTTGGTGAATTGAGCGGTTAAACATTTTTTATTATTTTTATTGGTCTTGAGTTCAAATCCCACAGAGACAAAATTTGCGTTTCTTTTTCACCTTCTTGTGAACATTAATTTTTTTCACATATTTGATCTCATTCTTTTTCACCTTCTTGTGAACATTAATATTTGATCTCACTTGTCTCTGTTTTAATTTTTTTTAATAAAATATAAAATTAACTAGTAATGGACAAATACCAAACTTTTGTTTATGCTTACTTTTTCTTTGCTCCAAGTACATAGTACCTATATGTGTTGCCTTCAAACCATCATATTATAGTAAGCATACATTTTACAAATGCATGCATTAATGGCTTCATCATAGTCTATAAAATACTATTTTTTATTTATTTTAGACAAATCCTTAATTTAATACTAATTCTATGTGTGTCATTTTCGTTGTTTCCATCATACCACGTGAGATTTTAGATCCCATTTTATGAAATCAATAGGTCAAATAAAGTCTACAATGCATGTACCTTAATATAAGCCACATAAAGAAACATGTTGGTAGCAATTGTAAAAAAAAAATGAACCATCATTTTTTTATTGTTAGTGCGGGTGGAGAGAGAACGGGTTGACGGAGGCAGCACGGGCCCGTGGCTTAGGCTTGCGGGTGGCGGGAGGCAAGTGGTGGGCAATTAAGCCATAATGATTGGCGATTTTTGCTGCAATGGGCAAACGAGCCATGATGATTGGCGGCTAAACGTACTATATAATTTAGTTATATAATTCGTAAAGATATTTATTATTTATTTGTATAATCTATATAATTTTACAATATATTCATATAATATCAATTAAATGCTAATAACAGCGAACATTAATAATAATTAGATGTTCGCTGTTATTATAATTTGAATATTTTTCGTGGGAGCTCAAATCTCACACCCCCACATATATGCAGAATGAGCAAGCTGGGCTGTGCCAGTAGGAGAAACCACTAGGTGGGGGGAGGAAAGTACCCCCTAAAATTTTACATGTAAAGAATTTGGGTGAGATTTTCTGCAAACATGTTGGTAGCAATTGTAAAAAAAAAAAAATGAACCATCATTTTTTTATTGTTAGTGCGGGTGGAGAGAGAACGGGTTGACGGAGGCAGCACGGGCCCGTGGATTAGGCTTGCGGGTGGCGGGAGGCAAGTGGTGGGCAATTAAGCCATAATGATTGGCGATTTTTGCTGCAATGGGCAAACGAGCCATGATGATTGGCGGCTAAACGTACTATATAATTTAGTTATATAATTCGTAAAGATATTTATTATTTATTTGTATAATCTATATAATTTTACAATATATTCATATAATTTCACATCTAATTATTATTAATGCTCGCTGTTATTGGCATTTAATTGATATTATTATTTATTATTAATGTCTATTAATATTATATTTTATTTGTATAATTTATATAATTTTATAATATGTCTATATAATTTCATATTAAATTATTATCAGTAATTGTTACTTAAATTATTTAATTATTATTATCGATATTTATTAGCAGTAATTATTAATATTGTTTAAATAACATTTAATTGATATCATCATTATTTATTTATTATTATTATCTATTAATATTATATTTTATTTGTATAATTTATATAATATGTATACATAATTTTATATGTAATTATTATCAATAATCGCTACTTAAATTATTTAATTATTATTACCGCTATTTATTATTATTAATTATTAATATTGTTTAATTAGTATTATCCTTAATATTATATATTATATGTATAATTTTATAATATATTTTATAATTTGTATTTAGTTATTATCAACGGTTGTTACAAATACTATATAACTATTATTATCATTTATTATTAATATTATTATTTAATTATTATTATCATTATTTAACTATTTATTACTGCTGTTATTGCTATAGTATATTAATACTATTTTTTACGTGTATAATTTATATAACTTCATATTTAATTATAATTAATAGTTGTTACTCGCATTATATCATTATTATTATTATCATTATTTATTATTATTACTGTCTATTAATATTATATTTTATAATATGTT
>CANTUV010000142.1:45000-47500 GCA_947685225.1 Garcia nutans | reverse complement strand
TTATTTTGATATTATATGATGTATATATAATAAACCAGCAAGGAAAATAACTAAAATAATATAAATTAATGGAGCAAATAATCACAAAGCAGTTGGTGAATTGAGCGGTTAAACATTTTTTATTATTTTTATTGGTCTTGAGTTCAAATCCCACAGAGACAAAATTTGCGTTTCTTTTTCACCTTCTTGTGAACATTAATTTTTTTCACATATTTGATCTCATTCTTTTTCACCTTCTTGTGAACATTAATATTTGATCTCACTTGTCTCTGTTTTAATTTTTTTTAATAAAATATAAAATTAACTAGTAATGGACAAATACCAAACTTTTGTTTATGCTTACTTTTTCTTTGCTCCAAGTACATAGTACCTATATGTGTTGCCTTCAAACCATCATATTATAGTAAGCATACATTTTACAAATGCATGCATTAATGGCTTCATCATAGTCTATAAAATACTATTTTTTATTTATTTTAGACAAATCCTTAATTTAATACTAATTCTATGTGTGTCATTTTCGTTGTTTCCATCATACCACGTGAGATTTTAGATCCCATTTTATGAAATCAATAGGTCAAATAAAGTCTACAATGCATGTACCTTAATATAAGCCACATAAAGAAACATGTTGGTAGCAATTGTAAAAAAAAAATGAACCATCATTTTTTTATTGTTAGTGCGGGTGGAGAGAGAACGGGTTGACGGAGGCAGCACGGGCCCGTGGCTTAGGCTTGCGGGTGGCGGGAGGCAAGTGGTGGGCAATTAAGCCATAATGATTGGCGATTTTTGCTGCAATGGGCAAACGAGCCATGATGATTGGCGGCTAAACGTACTATATAATTTAGTTATATAATTCGTAAAGATATTTATTATTTATTTGTATAATCTATATAATTTTACAATATATTCATATAATATCAATTAAATGCTAATAACAGCGAACATTAATAATAATTAGATGTTCGCTGTTATTATAATTTGAATATTTTTCGTGGGAGCTCAAATCTCACACCCCCACATATATGCAGAATGAGCAAGCTGGGCTGTGCCAGTAGGAGAAACCACTAGGTGGGGGGAGGAAAGTACCCCCTAAAATTTTACATGTAAAGAATTTGGGTGAGATTTTCTGCAAACATGTTGGTAGCAATTGTAAAAAAAAAAAAATGAACCATCATTTTTTTATTGTTAGTGCGGGTGGAGAGAGAACGGGTTGACGGAGGCAGCACGGGCCCGTGGATTAGGCTTGCGGGTGGCGGGAGGCAAGTGGTGGGCAATTAAGCCATAATGATTGGCGATTTTTGCTGCAATGGGCAAACGAGCCATGATGATTGGCGGCTAAACGTACTATATAATTTAGTTATATAATTCGTAAAGATATTTATTATTTATTTGTATAATCTATATAATTTTACAATATATTCATATAATTTCACATCTAATTATTATTAATGTTCGCTGTTATTAGCATTTAATTGATATTATTATTTATTATTAATGTCTATTAATATTATATTTTATTTGTATAATTTATATAATTTTATAATATGTCTATATAATTTCATATTAAATTATTATCAGTAATTGTTACTTAAATTATTTAATTATTATTATCGATATTTATTAGCAGTAATTATTAATATTGTTTAAATAACATTTAATTGATATCATCATTATTTATTTATTATTATTATCTATTAATATTATATTTTATTTGTATAATTATATAATATGTATACATAATTTTATATGTAATTATTATCAATAATCGCTACTTAAATTATTTAATTATTATTACCGCTATTTATTATTATTAATTATTAATATTGTTTAATTAGTATTATCCTTAATATTATATATTATATGTATAATTTTATAATATATTTTATAATTTGTATTTAGTTATTATCAACGGTTGTTACAAATACTATATAACTATTATTATCATTTATTATTAATATTATTATTTAATTATTATTATCATTATTTAACTATTTATTACTGCTGTTATTGCTATAGTATATTAATACTATTTTTTACGTGTATAATTTATATAACTTCATATTTAATTATAATTAATAGTTGTTACTCGCATTATATCATTATTATTATTATCATTATTTATTATTATTACTGTCTATTAATATTATATTTTATAATATGTTTATATAATTTTATATTTAATTATTATCAGTAATTGTTACTTAAATTATTTAATTATTATTATCGATATTTATTAGTAGTAATTATTAATATTGTTTAATTAGCATTTAATTGATATTATTATTTATTTGTTGTTATTATTGTCTATTGATATTATATTTTATTTGTATAATTTATATAATTTTGTAATATGCCTGCATAATTTTATATTTAATTATTATCAATAATCGTTACTTAAATTATTTAATTATTATTACCACTATTTATTATTATTAATTATCAATATTTTTTAATTGGTATTATTCTTAATATTATATATTATTTGTATAATTTCATA
>CANTUV010000142.1:35000-37500 GCA_947685225.1 Garcia nutans | reverse complement strand
TAATTTAGTTATATAATTCGTAAAGATATTTATTATTTATTTGTATAATCTATATAATTTTACAATATATTCATATAATTTCACATCTAATTATTATTAATGCTCGCTGTTATTAGCATTTAATTGATATTATTATTTATTATTAATGTCTATTAATATTATATTTTATTTGTATAATTTATATAATTTTATAATATGTCTATATAATTTCATATTAAATTATTATCAGTAATTGTTACTTAAATTATTTAATTATTATTATCGATATTTATTAGCAGTAATTATTAATATTGTTTAAATAACATTTAATTGATATCATCATTATTTATTTATTATTATTATCTATTAATATTTTATTTTATTTGTATAATTTATATAATATGTATACATAATTTTATATGTAATTATTATCAATAATCGCTACTTAAATTATTTAATTATTATTACCGCTATTTATTATTATTAATTATTAATATTGTTTAATTAGTATTATCCTTAATATTATATATTATATGTATAATTTTATAATATATTTTATAATTTGTATTTAGTTATTATCAACGGTTGTTACAAATACTATATAATTATCTGTTCATCCTAAATATCCACATAAAGATTGTGATACGAAAGTAAAATCAAATATATATTTTATCACCACAAATCCTTATATAAGATATTTGGATAATTTACAATGAGATTCCATGAATTAAACGTTAGATATACAAACACAATTGCATATATAAATATGAAAATAGATTCATAAAGGCCGATCAATAACTACAAAACAATCAATCAATATAATCACAAGTTTGAAACGTGAAATTCAGGAAGAGAAGATGGAAGGACTCCAAAAAAAAATGCAAATACTGAACCTGAAAGAGTTAAGAAACTAAGATCTTAAAATAAATATTTACACAGCAACTTGTAATTATGAAAATATATATATCCCAAAAAAAAAACCTGAATCATAATCTAAGGCTAATTGAGAGATGATGCCACTGGTTTTGTTGGTTGAAACTGTATTGAGAGAGTTGATAATTGAAGGAACTAGAATCACTATAAATTAATAAAGAGAAGCCTGTCTTACAGAATTCTGAAATCTCAAGTTTTGCAATTTTTGATTTAATGAATATGCTTGTAGAGGGAAAAACACGTCTATACTTCTGCAAACATAGCCAAACAGAGACCCAACCTTATTAGAGAATCCCACATACACAGAGAGAACAAGTAATAGAATAAGTTTTGGAGATTTGAGAAATTGTTATGATGAGAAATAGAATAAACGAATGAACTAAAAAAATAAATAAATAAAAGAAATTCTCTATTAAGACTTTCCCAATTCGAAGTATGATTAAAAAAATATAATAAATCATTACTGTCATGAATATGAAGCATGACTGCAAACTTTACTTTGCAAGGCTCCATGGAAGGGTAAAAATGGAAACACCATTGAAGATCCTGCCTGGGTTTCGTGATTGAGGAAGCATAGATAGTAAATCGTCATTTATGAAATTGAGATCGTCGTCGACCCAAGAAACAAAAAAAAAAAAAAAGAAGCGAAAGGGATTTTTAGAAAATCATGAATATAAATAGTGATTTCGTGTTGAGGAAAATGAAAACACCATTGAGGTAAAAGTTGAGAAGTAAAAGTTAGGGGAAAAAAATGCAAAGCCCGCTGAAGAGCTTAGTAACCAGTGAGTTAAGAAGAAAATAAAAGGGGTTTTAAGTCTTCTTTATGATATTCGAACCCGAGACCTGACAAATATGAAAAAAATAAACTTCAGCCACTCAGACAAGTTACAATTTCTGTAATCTTGGTTACTTAAATAATATTATTGTAAAATTATAAGACCAGCGCCCGTTCTTCCGCTTTGGCTAAGAAAAAAAACTTTGACAGGCCATAACTTTTAGCTCGGGCGTCCGATTGAGGTGATTTTTTTTTTTGAATCCGCTCAACTTTCCGAGCTCTACGCGCTGGCAAAGTGCCGAAGGCGCTTTGGTCCTGTTTCGACCCAAAAAACATTTTTTTTGGGCTTAAATTTAAAGTTTTTCGGTGTTTTACAACTTTAAATTATATTTTTTCTAAGATATAAAAATTATTTTTTAATCTCCACTAAAGGGGATAACCTTGTCACTATGAAGAATGGTTTTGTGCATTAACAATAATTATTTTGATATTATATGATGTATATATAATAAACCAGCAAGGAAAATAACTAAAATAATATAAATTAATGGAGCAAATAATCACAAAGCAGTTGGTGAATTGAGCGGTTAAACATTTTTTATTATTTTTATTGGTCTTGAGTTCAAATCCCACAGAGACAAAATTTGCGTTTCTTTTTCACCTTCTTGTGAACATTAATTTTTTTCACATATTTGATCTCATTCTTTTTCACCTTCTTGTGAACATTAATATTTGATCTCACTTGTCTCTGTTTTAATTTTTTTTAATAAAATATAAAATTAACTAGTAATGGACAAATACCAAACTTTTGTT
>CANTUV010000142.1:22500-25000 GCA_947685225.1 Garcia nutans | reverse complement strand
ATTATTATCTATTAATATTTTATTTTATTTGTATAATTTATATAATATGTATACATAATTTTATATGTAATTATTATCAATAATCGCTACTTAAATTATTTAATTATTATTACCGCTATTTATTATTATTAATTATTAATATTGTTTAATTAGTATTATCCTTAATATTATATATTATATGTATAATTTTATAATATATTTTATAATTTGTATTTAGTTATTATCAACGGTTGTTACAAATACTATATAATTATCTGTTCATCCTAAATATCCACATAAAGATTGTGATACGAAAGTAAAATCAAATATATATTTTATCACCACAAATCCTTATATAAGATATTTGGATAATTTACAATGAGATTCCATGAATTAAACGTTAGATATACAAACACAATTGCATATATAAATATGAAAATAGATTCATAAAGGCCGATCAATAACTACAAAACAATCAATCAATATAATCACAAGTTTGAAACGTGAAATTCAGGAAGAGAAGATGGAAGGACTCCAAAAAAAAATGCAAATACTGAACCTGAAAGAGTTAAGAAACTAAGATCTTAAAATAAATATTTACACAGCAACTTGTAATTATGAAAATATATATATCCCAAAAAAAAAACCTGAATCATAATCTAAGGCTAATTGAGAGATGATGCCACTGGTTTTGTTGGTTGAAACTGTATTGAGAGAGTTGATAATTGAAGGAACTAGAATCACTATAAATTAATAAAGAGAAGCCTGTCTTACAGAATTCTGAAATCTCAAGTTTTGCAATTTTTGATTTAATGAATATGCTTGTAGAGGGAAAAACACGTCTATACTTCTGCAAACATAGCCAAACAGAGACCCAACCTTATTAGAGAATCCCACATACACAGAGAGAACAAGTAATAGAATAAGTTTTGGAGATTTGAGAAATTGTTATGATGAGAAATAGAATAAACGAATGAACTAAAAAAATAAATAAATAAAAGAAATTCTCTATTAAGACTTTCCCAATTCGAAGTATGATTAAAAAAATATAATAAATCATTACTGTCATGAATATGAAGCATGACTGCAAACTTTACTTTGCAAGGCTCCATGGAAGGGTAAAAATGGAAACACCATTGAAGATCCTGCCTGGGTTTCGTGATTGAGGAAGCATAGATAGTAAATCGTCATTTATGAAATTGAGATCGTCGTCGACCCAAGAAACAAAAAAAAAAAAAAGAAGCGAAAGGGATTTTTAGAAAATCATGAATATAAATAGTGATTTCGTGTTGAGGAAAATGAAAACACCATTGAGGTAAAAGTTGAGAAGTAAAAGTTAGGGGAAAAAAATGCAAAGCCCGCTGAAGAGCTTAGTAACCAGTGAGTTAAGAAGAAAATAAAAGGGGTTTTAAGTCTTCTTTATGATATTCGAACCCGAGACCTGACAAATATGAAAAAAATAAACTTCAGCCACTCAGACAAGTTACAATTTCTGTAATCTTGGTTACTTAAATAATATTATTGTAAAATTATAAGACCAGCGCCCGTTCTTCCGCTTTGGCTAAGAAAAAAAACTTTGACAGGCCATAACTTTTAGCTCGGGCGTCCGATTGAGGTGATTTTTTTTTTTGAATCCGCTCAACTTTCCGAGCTCTACGCGCTGGCAAAGTGCCGAAGGCGCTTTGGTCCTGTTTCGACCCAAAAAACATTTTTTTTGGGCTTAAATTTAAAGTTTTTCGGTGTTTTACAACTTTAAATTATATTTTTTCTAAGATATAAAAATTATTTTTTAATCTCCACTAAAGGGGATAACCTTGTCACTATGAAGAATGGTTTTGTGCATTAACAATAATTATTTTGATATTATATGATGTATATATAATAAACCAGCAAGGAAAATAACTAAAATAATATAAATTAATGGAGCAAATAATCACAAAGCAGTTGGTGAATTGAGCGGTTAAACATTTTTTATTATTTTTATTGGTCTTGAGTTCAAATCCCACAGAGACAAAATTTGCGTTTCTTTTTCACCTTCTTGTGAACATTAATTTTTTTCACATATTTGATCTCATTCTTTTTCACCTTCTTGTGAACATTAATATTTGATCTCACTTGTCTCTGTTTTAATTTTTTTTAATAAAATATAAAATTAACTAGTAATGGACAAATACCAAACTTTTGTTTATGCTTACTTTTTCTTTGCTCCAAGTACATAGTACCTATATGTGTTGCCTTCAAACCATCATATTATAGTAAGCATACATTTTACAAATGCATGCATTAATGGCTTCATCATAGTCTATAAAATACTATTTTTTATTTATTTTAGACAAATCCTTAATTTAATACTAATTCTATGTGTGTCATTTTCGTTGTTTCCATCATACCACGTGAGATTTTAGATCCCATTTTATGAAATCAATAGGTCAAATAAAGTCTACAATGCATGTACCTTAATATAAGCCACATAAAGAAACATGTTGGTAGCAATTGTAAAAAAAAAATGAACCATCATTTT
>CANTUV010000142.1:10000-12500 GCA_947685225.1 Garcia nutans | reverse complement strand
TAAGATATTTGGATAATTTACAATGAGATTCCATGAATTAAACGTTAGATATACAAACACAATTGCATATATAAATATGAAAATAGATTCATAAAGGCCGATCAATAACTACAAAACAATCAATCAATATAATCACAAGTTTGAAACGTGAAATTCAGGAAGAGAAGATGGAAGGACTCCAAAAAAAAATGCAAATACTGAACCTGAAAGAGTTAAGAAACTAAGATCTTAAAATAAATATTTACACAGCAACTTGTAATTATGAAAATATATATATCCCAAAAAAAAAACCTGAATCATAATCTAAGGCTAATTGAGAGATGATGCCACTGGTTTTGTTGGTTGAAACTGTATTGAGAGAGTTGATAATTGAAGGAACTAGAATCACTATAAATTAATAAAGAGAAGCCTGTCTTACAGAATTCTGAAATCTCAAGTTTTGCAATTTTTGATTTAATGAATATGCTTGTAGAGGGAAAAACACGTCTATACTTCTGCAAACATAGCCAAACAGAGACCCAACCTTATTAGAGAATCCCACATACACAGAGAGAACAAGTAATAGAATAAGTTTTGGAGATTTGAGAAATTGTTATGATGAGAAATAGAATAAACGAATGAACTAAAAAAATAAATAAATAAAAGAAATTCTCTATTAAGACTTTCCCAATTCGAAGTATGATTAAAAAAATATAATAAATCATTACTGTCATGAATATGAAGCATGACTGCAAACTTTACTTTGCAAGGCTCCATGGAAGGGTAAAAATGGAAACACCATTGAAGATCCTGCCTGGGTTTCGTGATTGAGGAAGCATAGATAGTAAATCGTCATTTATGAAATTGAGATCGTCGTCGACCCAAGAAACAAAAAAAAAAAAAAAGAAGCGAAAGGGATTTTTAGAAAATCATGAATATAAATAGTGATTTCGTGTTGAGGAAAATGAAAACACCATTGAGGTAAAAGTTGAGAAGTAAAAGTTAGGGGAAAAAAATGCAAAGCCCGCTGAAGAGCTTAGTAACCAGTGAGTTAAGAAGAAAATAAAAGGGGTTTTAAGTCTTCTTTATGATATTCGAACCCGAGACCTGACAAATATGAAAAAAATAAACTTCAGCCACTCAGACAAGTTACAATTTCTGTAATCTTGGTTACTTAAATAATATTATTGTAAAATTATAAGACCAGCGCCCGTTCTTCCGCTTTGGCTAAGAAAAAAAACTTTGACAGGCCATAACTTTTAGCTCGGGCGTCCGATTGAGGTGATTTTTTTTTTTGAATCCGCTCAACTTTCCGAGCTCTACGCGCTGGCAAAGTGCCGAAGGCGCTTTGGTCCTGTTTCGACCCAAAAAACATTTTTTTTGGGCTTAAATTTAAAGTTTTTCGGTGTTTTACAACTTTAAATTATATTTTTTCTAAGATATAAAAATTATTTTTTAATCTCCACTAAAGGGGATAACCTTGTCACTATGAAGAATGGTTTTGTGCATTAACAATAATTATTTTGATATTATATGATGTATATATAATAAACCAGCAAGGAAAATAACTAAAATAATATAAATTAATGGAGCAAATAATCACAAAGCAGTTGGTGAATTGAGCGGTTAAACATTTTTTATTATTTTTATTGGTCTTGAGTTCAAATCCCACAGAGACAAAATTTGCGTTTCTTTTTCACCTTCTTGTGAACATTAATTTTTTTCACATATTTGATCTCATTCTTTTTCACCTTCTTGTGAACATTAATATTTGATCTCACTTGTCTCTGTTTTAATTTTTTTTAATAAAATATAAAATTAACTAGTAATGGACAAATACCAAACTTTTGTTTATGCTTACTTTTTCTTTGCTCCAAGTACATAGTACCTATATGTGTTGCCTTCAAACCATCATATTATAGTAAGCATACATTTTACAAATGCATGCATTAATGGCTTCATCATAGTCTATAAAATACTATTTTTTATTTATTTTAGACAAATCCTTAATTTAATACTAATTCTATGTGTGTCATTTTCGTTGTTTCCATCATACCACGTGAGATTTTAGATCCCATTTTATGAAATCAATAGGTCAAATAAAGTCTACAATGCATGTACCTTAATATAAGCCACATAAAGAAACATGTTGGTAGCAATTGTAAAAAAAAAATGAACCATCATTTTTTTATTGTTAGTGCGGGTGGAGAGAGAACGGGTTGACGGAGGCAGCACGGGCCCGTGGCTTAGGCTTGCGGGTGGCGGGAGGCAAGTGGTGGGCAATTAAGCCATAATGATTGGCGATTTTTGCTGCAATGGGCAAACGAGCCATGATGATTGGCGGCTAAACGTACTATATAATTTAGTTATATAATTCGTAAAGATATTTATTATTTATTTGTATAATCTATATAATTTTACAATATATTCATATAATATCAATTAAATGCTAATAACAGCGAACATTAATAATAATTAGATGTTCGCTGTTATTATAATTTGAATATTTTTCGTGGGAGCT
>CANTUV010000141.1:20000-22500 GCA_947685225.1 Garcia nutans | reverse complement strand
CCAGTGCATTTCCCCTTCTGAATCGGAATAAATATGTTTTCGAACCTTCTCTTTCAAATTCAAAGTGTATGTTCCCGCCCGAATTTCAGCAATCACGTGTTCGGATTCTACATATTGATCATTTTGAACTAAAAGGAAACTTTTTGGTGGAATAGTCACGTTATGTATAATATCTTGACTCTCAATAGTTACATACAAGTCTATATAACATAGAAAAGCAGGATGCCCATGACGTGTACGTATCGGATGAACCAAATCCTCATTAAATTGGATTTTTCCATTAGAGGGGGCTCGTACATATTCTGCAGTACCCCCCGTGAATACTCCGCCAGTATGAAACGTTCTTAATGTTAGTTGAGTACCTGGCTCTCCAATGGATTGACCCGCAATAATACCTACGGCTTCTCCCAATTCCACTAGATCGCCATGAGCAGGACTCCGACCATAACATAATCGACAGATCCAAGACGTACTCCTACAAGTAAAGGGAGTTCGAATAGATATTGTTTGTGTTCGAAAGGTTATGAATCGATTGGCAAGTCCAATCCCAATATCTTTATTTCGAACGGCAATGCATCGTGTACCCATATATATATTGTCTGCTAATACACGACCAATTAATGTTTGAATAAAAATTCTTTCCGACATCATCCCATTTCGAGAACTCACGGAGATCCCTCGGGTGGTGCCACAATCTGTTCTACGTACAACAATGTGTTGAACTACTTCAACAAGTCTACGCGTAAGATATCCAGCATCTGATGTTCGTACAGCAGTATCGACAACCCCTTTTCGGGCTCCATAGCAAGAAATTATATATTCTGTTAAAGACAGTCCTTCGCGTAAATTGCTTTGAATGGGCAAATCAATCATTTGTCCTTGTGGATCCGACATTAATCCTCTCATACCTACTAATTGGTGTACTTGAGATGCATTTCCCCTAGCTCCCGAAAAAGACATTATATGGACTGGATTAAAGGGTTCCGTCATCCTAAAATTAAGATTCATTTCTTGTCGCAAATATTCACTTGTAGCATACCATACCTCAATAGATTGGCGTAATTTTTCTACCGCGTGTACATTTCCATAATGATAGTGTTTTTCCAAAATCAAACTTTGTTGTTCAGCATCTTGGACTAGCCATCCCTTAGAAGGTATTGTTAAAAGATCATCAATTCCTAATGAAATGGATGTAGCAGTGGCTTGCTGGAAACCCAGAGTCTTTACTTGATCCAGGATGTGTGATGTATATGCCATTCCAAAATGATCTATTAATCTGCTAATAAGTCGTTTAATGGCAGTTCCATCTATCACTTTATTGTGAAAGACCAGATTGGCCCGTTCGGCCATAAGTACCTCCATATTCCGCTGAGTAAGGTTCGACAATGGATTTGAGTCAATGATTGGAAACTTCCTTTTCTCGATCTTGATTCACGTAGAAATTCAGGAACTACGATCCTAGTTGAACCGAAGAGATCGGAATTCATGCCAGTGTCATAGAATTATTTACTTAGATCCCTATGATTAGATTAGATACCATCTGAGCAGGCTTGACAAAACCCTTGTATAGCTTCTTCGATTTCTCTATAAAGAGAAATATGACCAACAGTAGTTCGAATGTATATACAAAGAATTTCTTTTTTTATATTTCTTACTATTAGATAATGTTCATAAATCTCATGATAGGTACCAAAAGATTCATAGTGAACTTCGATGGGAACTTCTCTTGAAGCAATAGCGCGTTGATCTAGTTGCCACCGGAGCCACAAAGGACTATCTAAATTGATTCTTTTCTGCCGATAAGCGCCAATTGCATTATAGGAATTAGAAAAAAAGGGTTCTTTCGTATATTTATTGTTATTATCGTCAATTCTTTCATTTTGATAATTTCTGCGATTACATGGATTATACCTATTTGCACAAATACCTCGACAATTGCCGCTTGTTAATACATAGAGCCCAATAAGCATATCTTGAGTTGGTACGGAAATGGGATCTCCAATAGCTGGAGACAAGAGATTCATATGAGAAAACATAAGTAAACGAGCCTCCGCTTGAGCCTCCAACGATAAAGGTACATGAACAGCCATTTGATCCCCATCAAAGTCTGCATTGAATCCCTTACAAACTAATGGATGTAAACAAATAGCACGGCCTTCCACTAAAATGGGTTGGAATGCTTGTATGCCTAATCTATGCAGAGTCGGCGCTCTATTCAGTAATACCGGATGCCCTTGCATAACTTCCTGAAGTATTTCCCATACAATTGGCTCTTTTTCCCGAATTTTACTCTTAGCAACTCCTATGTTCGAAGCAAGATGTTGTCTAATTAGACCACGAATTACAAATATCTGGAAAAGCTCTATTGCTATTTCGCGAGGCAATCCACATCGATGTAATGAAAGTGAGGGGCCTACGACAATGACAGAACGCCCCGAATAATCAACCCGTTTGCCAAGCATAGTCTCACGAAATCTTCCTTCTTTGCCTTCAATTACAT
>CANTUV010000141.1:12500-15000 GCA_947685225.1 Garcia nutans | reverse complement strand
TCTCTTAAGCCCTGATCAATGAACCTACAAAATCCTTCAAATTGTATCTGATTAAATCCAGGTATTGTAGACATTCCCTCATTTCCATCCCCGAGCATTTTAAATTTCCCGTTTATTAAAAAAATCCCATTATTGGATCGTTCTTCATTCAATTATATGGATCAACGATCTAGCAATGATGAAATTTAGATTTTGTTTACAGAATCACATAAAATTTTATCTAACTCCATAGATGGATATGGAATGTATGAAATACGTATGAACGAAGGAATAAAGAGAATTTTATACTCAAATTCGAATTTGCAACAGATACAACTGGAAAGGAATTTCGAAATTCCACTTAACTTAGACTTATGAAATTTTGTATAGAATAGCCAAATAAAAAGTGATTCAATTTCCACCATTATTATGATATTACATATTCCAATATGATTGATTGGATACTAGTAAAATAACCGGTTGGGATTTAATCTTTCGATGAGATAAAGACGTAATAATCAGAAACAATATAAAGTTGATTTTTTTAGCACTTAGCTTTTTCGTGGATTTCATTGTATTGTTTAGTTAAAAAAAAAAAGAAGTCGCATAGAATAGATATTTTTTATCTATTTTTTGAATCGAGTTCATATAATACGATTACAGCGCATAAGAAGGCTTATTAAACATACGCAGACATACCTATAGCTATTTGTATATATATACATCTCTCCTTTTACGACAGTTCTATTTTGGATAGCGCATGTCATACTCTATCAAAAATTCTAGTCCATTTTTCATTGAATAGAAATTTTCCTATAGGAATCATAGACAGATAAGATATCAGATTAGATATCTGTGTAAAAATTTATGTTCTAGGGTTTACATATACTCATAATTGTTGTTATAATTGAAATTGAGAAGAATTTTTATTGAATCAATACTGATTGGTTACGTATCCAATTTTTATTTTCTTATATCATTAGCATTAGGGAAATACAATTTTAGATTCAAATCCAATAATCGTTCATAAATTCACAGTCAATAGTTAATGGTTCCAATTTGTCCTTAATTTTTGCTTTTGTGATTGAAAATTCACTTTTATTTTCATTTCAATAGACAATAGAAAGGGGAAAGAATTTAGATAGTGTGTGTTTTGAGATACTATACAAAATTAGATAGATCCAATCAAAAAAAAAAAAAAAAAGGAAGGATTTCTTTTTAGGAATTTAGGAAAGGGATTAAGAAAAATGGGATTCAAGATGCAAGTACAAAAAAAAAAAAAGAAACCCCCTCCAAAACAAAAAAGGGGGGCTCGTCTATTTTGAGTCGCCTTGGCGGCATGGCCGAGCGGTAAGGCGGGGGACTGCAAATCCTTTTTCCCCAGTTCAAATCCGGGTGTCGCCTGATCAACAAAAGGCACAAAATACCTTATTCCCTTTTGCTGATAGAACTTCCCTTCAACAGAAGCACGCGGAGGAAAAGGCATCTTGATACTTCCTTGATTCTAAACATCTGAAATTTATGTTCTCTAATCTCTAAAGGGCTGTAAATTCTTGCATCTAGGATTCAAGGAAAGTTTATAGTGGTGAAAGGGAATCGGTAAATCTTGATATAATAGTCCTTCCACTACTAATGCAATGTCTACTGATTGAGTCTTGAATTAGATTGGATAGCGGGACAGGGAATCTAATTAGTAGTTGTTGAAAGGGTGAAAGATTTTTTGTATACAAACTCATGAGAATTCTTGAGTACTCAGGAATTCAATCAATCGAATAGTGATTGAATGGATAATTGGCTTTTACTTATACATATCTATTTTTTATTTTTACTTTTCATTTTTATAAAAAGAATTTTATAAAAATGAAAAGTAAAAATATATCAAATATACAAATATAGAGAAAGTACTAAAAGAAATTCTTTGTTTTTTTTTTATTTTTGACTTAATGAAAAGCAACCAACGAAAACATAACTCTTTTTTTTTTTCTTACATTTTAGTAACATTTTATTAATACTTCCAAGGGTGTTGCTGCCTATTTTGTTTATACTAAAAGTTTTTCGATTCTACTAGCAATCATATAAGAACTTCTTAGAATTAATTGGATTTTTGGATTGTTTCATCAATATATTGAGCAGAATCTTTTTTTTTTTGACTCTGCGCCAGCGATTCTACTATTATTAGTGGTGAACAATAATGGAAAAATTCCTTCATATTCATAGAGATAGAGGACATAATTTACATGGATATAGTAAGTCTCGCTTGGGCTGCTTTAATGGTAGTCTTTACATTTTCCCTTTCGCTCGTAGTATGGGGAAGAAGTGGACTCTAGGCTAGGGGTACTACTAATTGAGTTGAGAAATCAAACTGTATCAATTGTTTTATAGATTATTCCGCAAAGATTTGTTAATTTAACTGTTTAAATTGAATTTAATTCAATTTCTAAATTTGTAAGAATTTAGAAATTGAATTAAATAATTGAATTTAAAATATCTTCATTTCAAAATTCTATTGGATTTGAGTGAA
>CANTUV010000141.1:0-2500 GCA_947685225.1 Garcia nutans | reverse complement strand
ATGGTATAGTTCTTTTTTTGTTGGTAGCTTGGAGGATTAGAAACATGACTATTACTTTCCAATTGGCTGTTTTTGCATTAATTGCTACTTCATCAATCTTGCTGATTAGTGTACCCGTTGTTTTTTCTTCTCCTGATGGTTGGTCGAGTAACAAAAATGTTGTATTTTCCGGTACATCATTATGGATTGGATTAGTCTTTCTGGTAGGTATCCTTAATTCTCTCATCTCTTGAACCTATTTGTTCCAGATAAAAAAATGAAATGACCCCTCCCCCGAATTCTTTCGGGTTGCGAAACACATTAAAATTCAATATAAGTCTAAGTTCCCAAAATACAAATAAAGAAAACAAAAAATTAGAGGGAGGGGTCAAACTTTTATAAATGAATTCTAATTCAAATTTTTAATTTTATAATAATTAGTAATAATTCGAAATGCAATCTATTAATTCTATTCTATATTATTCTATTCTATAATTCTAGAATAGAAAATTCTATATGAAATTGAAATAGAATTATATATGAGAATTATATATGAATTATGTATAATAATTAGTATGTATAATAATTAGAAAATAATCTATAATATCTATAATAATGAATAATGAATAATTTATTAGAGTTTATTCTATAAGTCTATAGAATTAGAATTCGAAATGAAATAATATATAAGAAATAAAATAATATATAAATAATAAATAATATAAAATCTAAATTCTAAAATAGAAATAAAAAAGAATATATATAATATAAAGAATATATATAATATAAATATATATAATATAAATATATATAATATATATAATATAAATATATAATATATATATAATAAGAAATATATATAATATATATAATATAAATATATATAATATATATAATAGTATAATAGATATAATAGTATAATAGATATTATAATAGATATAATAAATATATAATAAATAATAGAGATATAATAAATAATAGATATAATAAAAATTTTTAGGATATATATTCTGGATATATATATATTCTAAAAATTTCTAAAAAAGAAAATAATAAATAGAATAAATATATATATATATTTACAAAAAAAAAAGTATTTATAAAAAATAACATAATATTTTTAAAAAATAACATAATAAAATAAATAAAATAATAAATAGAATAAAATTGAATAATTAATAGAATAATTAATAAATAGAATAATAATTAAATAGAATAATAATTAAAAAAAATTATAAAAATAGAATTAAGAATATTAAAATATATATAATTAATAATTAAAATAGAATTTGAAAATAGAATAGAATTAGAATAATAAATAATAAATATTATAATATATAAAATTGAAATAATATTTACATATTCTAATTGAAAATTTCTAAAATTCTTTATAAAATCTATTTATATTTATAAAATTTTAGAAAATTATTTCTAAAATAGAAAATATATTTCTAAAATAGAAAATAGAAAATTAATATAAAATTAATATAAAATTAAGTATTTAAGTATAATATTAAGATAATATTAAGTAAGTATATTTAAGTATAATATTAAGTAAGTATATTAAGTATAATATTAGTATATTAAGTATAATATTAAGTAAGTATATTAAGTAAGTATATTAAGTAAGTATATTAAGTATAATATTAAGTAAGTATATTAAGTAAGTATAATAATAAGTATATTATTAAAATAATAAGTATATTATTAATAAGTATATTATTAATTAATTTCAAATAAGTATATTATTAATTAATTTCAAATTAGTATTTTAGTATATTATTTATTTTCATTTTAGTATATTATTAGTATAATTAATATAATTTTGTTTTGATATAATAATTTCTTATTTTATATACTAAATAATAATAAGTAATAAATAATAATAAAAATCCTTCCGAAAAAAATATCTAGCATAGCTGTTCACAAAACAAATATGATCCAGACATTGTGTATCAAGAACGAAAAAAAAATGCGGATATAGTCGAATGGTAAAATTTCTCTTTGCCAAGGAGAAGACGCGGGTTCGATTCCCGCTATCCGCCCAAGATAATTTATTTAATAGGATAAAGGATTCAGTATAGTTGACCATGATAGTATAGTGATTCCATCCCCTATCTTCTTTTCTTTCCTCCCGTCGAAAAGAAAAATAGTAATTAATTACTTAATTAATTAATTAATTAATTAACAGGAACAACTCTAATTTTTTTTTTACTAAAAAAAATGTTGCGGAGACGGGATTTGAACCCGTGACTTCAAGGTTATGAGCCTTGCGAGCTACCAAGCTGCTCTACCCCGCGGGATGAAGAGAAGAACTGGGAACTAATCGAATGGACAAACAAGGATTGAATGTGCCCCTCTACCATATCTGTACAAATAGAATAGTGCATTTATACAGAATGGTAAAGGGACTCCTCTATGATCGATGATTATAAAAATGACTAGAAAAATGAAGGGAAATTTTGAATCCTTACCAACTTGATCTTGTTGCCCCCGGTAACAAACATGCATGAACCATTTC
>CANTUV010000140.1:15000-32500 GCA_947685225.1 Garcia nutans | reverse complement strand
GAAAATATATTATATTACCCTCATTAATAATAACTAAAAATTTCATTCGTATACTTTTTTTTCAAATTCCCGAATGGTCCGAGGATTTAAAAGATTGGAGTAGAGAAATGCATGTTAAATGCACCTATAACGGAGTTCAATTATCAGAAAAAGAATTTCCGAAAAACTGGTTAACAGACGGGATTCAAATAAAGATCCTATTTCCTTTTCGTCTAAAACCTTGGAACAGATCTAAGTTAAAATTCCTTCACAAAGATCCAATGAAAAAGAAAATACAAAAAAATGATTTTTGTTTTTTAACAGTTTGGGGAATGGAAGCTGAACTGCCTTTTGGTTCTCCCCGAAAACGGCTTTCCCTTTTTGAACCCATCTTTAAAAAACTTGACAAAAAAATTAGAAAAATGAAAAAAAAAAGTTTTCGAGTTATAACACTTTTAGAAGAAAGAAGAAATTTTTTTCTAAAATTATCAAAAGAAAAAAAAAACTGGGTCATCAAAAACATTTTTTTTCGAAAAAAAATACTAAACAAACTTTCAAACTCAAAAAGAAACCCAATTTTTTTATCTAGATTTAGATATGAATTGGATGAAACTAAAAACGAAAAAGATTCGACAATCACTAAAAATAACGGGAAAATTCAGAAATTGTCTACCCCAATTCGATCTACAGCTTGGATAAATTATTCATTGACAGAAAAAAAAATGAAAGATCTTTCTTCTAGAAGAAAGATAATCATAAATCAAATAATAGAAAAAATTACAAAAGAAAAGGAAACTCAAATTAGAACTTCGGAAATAGAAATAAATATTAGTCCTACCAAAATAAGTTATAATGGTAAAAATTTAAAATCATCAAAAAATCTTTCACAAATATTAAAACGAAGGAATGCTCGACTAGCGCGTAAATTCCTTTTTTTTATAAAAATTTTGATTCAAAAGATATACATAGATATCTTTTTAAGTATCATTAATATTCCAAGGATCAATGTACAGTTTTTTCTTGAATCAACAAAAAAAAAAAATTCTGAATCCATTTACAATAATGAAAAAAATCACAAAAAAAGTGATAAAACAAATCAAAATACAATTCACTTTATTTCGATTATAAAACAGTCACTTAATAATAGTAATATTTCTGCTATTAATAAGAATTCACAATGGGCCTCCTTGTCACAAGCATATGTATTTTACAAATTATCACAAATCCAAATTATTAACTTATATAAATTAAGATCTATCCTTCAATATCATGGCCTTTTTCTTAAGAATGAAATAAAGGATTATTTTAAAGCCCAAGGATTATTTAATTCCGAATTAAAAGATCAAAATTTTAGAAATTTTGTAATGGACCAATGGAAAAGCTGGTTAAGGGGTCATTATCAATATAAATACGATTTAGCTCAAATTAGATGGTCTAGATTAATACCAAAAAAATGGCGAAATAGAATCAATCAACACCATATGGTTCAAAATAAAAAATGGAATTTATATGAAAAAGACCAATTAATTCATTACGAAAAAGAAAATGATTTTGAGGCAGACTCATTACCGAATCAAAAAGAGAATTTCAAAAAACACTATAGATATAATCTTTTATCATATAAATCTATTAATTATGAAAATGAAAAAAAGAAGGACTCATATATTTACGGATCCCTAGTAAATAATAAACAAGAGATTTCTTATAATTACAACACAAATAAAAGCAACTTATTTGAAATATTAGAAGGTATTCCTATCAATAATTATCTAGCGGAAGATGATATTATCGATATGGAGAAAAGCCCGGATAGAAAATATTTTGATTGGAGAATTCTCAATTTTTGTCTTAGAAAGAAGGTCGATATTGAGTCCTGGTTCGATATCGGAAGCAAAGATAAAAAAAATACTAAGACTGGGACTAATAAGTATCAAATAATTGATAAAATTGATAAGCAAAATCTTTTTTTTCTTACAATTCACCAAGATCAAGAAGTCAATTCATCCAATAAAAAAAAAAACCTTTTTGATTGGATGGGAATGAATGAAGAAATACAAAATCGTCTCATATCAAATTTTGAACTTTTGTTCTTTCAAAAATTTGTGATACTTTATAACACATATAAGATAAAACCATGGGTGATACCCATCCAATTTCTTCTTTTCAATTTTCATAGAAATGAAAATATTAGTAAAAATAAGAAAATCAAGGGGAAGAAAAATGGCGATCTTTTTCTATCTATATTCTCGAATGAAAAAAAATTCATTGAATTAGAGAATAAAAATCACGAAGAAAAAGAATCCGAAGACCAAATGGACTTTGGATCTGTTTTCACAAATGAAGAAAAAGATATTGAAGAAGATTATATGGGAGTAGATATGAAAAAACATAAAAAACAAAACAAAAGTCATACGGAAGTAGAACTTGATTTCTTCCTAAAACGATATTTATGTTTTCAATTAAGATGGAATGGTTCTTTAAATCAAAAAATAATCAATAATATCAAAGTATATTGTCTTCTGCTTAGACTGACAAATCCACGAGAAATTCTTATATCTTCTATTCAAAGGCAAGAAATAAGTCTGAGTATTCTGATGGTTCAGAAGGATTTAACTCTTACAGAATTGATGAAAAAGGGGATATTAATTATCGAACCTGTACGTCTGTCAGTAAAAAATGATGACCAATTTTTTTTGTATCAAATGGTATATATCTTATTAGTTTATAAGAACAAACAACAAATTAATCAAAAATACATAGAAAAAATCTATGTTGATAAAAAGAATTTTATCGAATCTATTGAAAGACATCAAAGTCTAATTGGAAATAGAGACAAAAAAGATTATGCTTTACTTGTTCTTGAAAATCTTTTATCCCCTAAACGTCGTAGAGAATTAAGAATTCTAACTTCTTTCAATTTTAAAAATCAAAATGATATTCATATAAATACAGAAATTTTCAATGGTAATAACAGTGGTTCCATTTTGGATAAAAGCAAACATTTTGATACAGATAAAAATAAACTAATTAAATTAAATTTTTTTCTTTGGCCCAATTTTCGATTAGAAGATTTAGCTTGTATGAATCGTTATTGGTTCGATACTAACAATGCCAGTCGTTTCAGTATGGTAAGAATATATATATATCCACGGTTGAAATTTTAGTTTTAGTAAGGGTGCATTTTTTCATATATCCCATAGGGTATCTGATCTAGTATATGAAAACAAGGAGATGGACACGTCATTCTTTTACACTCCATATTCTATTCTGGTACATGGAATTCAATCATGTATCAATTAAATGCATTTTTTTACTTTCAATTTTCGATAGAATTTTTTTTTCTCTTTTGTAAACCGAAACAATAGACCATCCCTTTTTATATCTATAACATAACCTTATATCTATAACATAACCGAATAAAAAAAAATTGGATTGATTAATGATAAATTTTATTTAACAAATTTTTTAATTACTAGCAAAGAAAGCTTTTTGTGCATACCAAATTAAAATGAACTGATATTATTATTTCCATTTTCTATTATTACTGATCAATAAAAAATATCTCAAACCAAAAAAAAGGGGGTACTTATTTTATGGTAAAAAATTCATTCATTTCCGTTATTTCACAAGAAAAAAAAGACAAAAATAAGGGATCTGTTGAATTTCAAATAGTAAGTTTCACTAATAAGATACGAAGACTTACTTCACATTTGGAATTGCATAGAAAAGACTATTTATCCCAGAGAGGTTTGCGAAAAATTCTAGGAAAACGTCAACGATTGCTGTCTTATTTAGCAAAGAAAAATAGAATACATTATAAAGAATTAATTAGCCGGTTGGATATTCGGGAATCACAAACTCGTTAATTTGAAGAATTTTTTTGAATTATTTGATTTATTAGATCTTGAGATGAACTTTTTTTGTTTTCAGTAATTCATGGAAGAATAAATCGAGGAAACCCTTATGAATGTACCAGCTACACGAAAAGACCTTATGATAGTCAATATGGGTCCCCATCACCCATCAATGCACGGTGTTCTTCGACTCATCGTTACTCTAGACGGTGAAGATGTTGTTGACTGTGAACCAATATTAGGTTATTTACACCGAGGAATGGAAAAAATTGCGGAAAATCGAACAATTATACAATATTTGCCCTATGTAACACGTTGGGATTATTTGGCTACTATGTTCACCGAAGCAATAACAGTAAATGGTCCAGAACTGTTAGGAAATATTCAAGTACCTAAAAGAGCTGGATATATCAGAGTAATTATGTTGGAATTGAGCCGTATAGCTTCTCATTTGTTATGGCTTGGCCCTTTTATGGCAGATATTGGGGCACAGACCCCTTTCTTCTATATTTTTAGAGAGAGAGTTAGTATATGATTTATTCGAAGCTGCCACTGGTATGAGAATGATGCATAATTATTTTCGTATCGGGGGGGTATCGGCTGATCTACCTCATGGCTGGATAGATAAATGTTTGGATTTTTGCGATTATTTTTTAACAGGAGTTGCTGAATATCAAAAACTTATTACGCGAAATCCTATTTTTTTAGAACGAGTTGAAGGAGTAGGTATTGTTGGTACAGAAGAAGCAAAAAATTGGGGGTTATCGGGACCAATGCTACGAGCTTCTGGAGTACAATGGGATCTTCGTAAAGTTGATCATTATGAGTGTTACGACGAATTTGATTGGGAAGTCCAGTGGCAAAAAGAAGGAGATTCATTAGCTCGTTATTTAGTCCGAATTGGTGAAATGGTGGAATCTATAAAAATTATTCAACAGGCTCTGGAAGGAATCCCGGGGGGGCCCTATGAAAATTTAGAAACCCGACGTTTTGATAAAGAAAGGGGTCCAGAATGGAACGATTTCGAATATCGATTCATTAGTAAAAAAACTTCTCCTACTTTTGAATTATCGAAACAAGAACTTTATGTGAGAGTAGAAGCCCCAAAAGGAGAATTGGGAATTTTTCTGATAGGGGATCAGAGCGGTTTTCCTTGGAGATGGAAAATTCGCCCGCCGGGTTTTATCAATTTGCAAATTCTTCCTGAATTAGTTAAAAGAATGAAATTGGCCGATATTATGACAATACTAGGTAGTATAGATATCATTATGGGAGAAGTTGATCGTTGAAATGATAATTGATACAACAGAAGTACAAGTTATCAATTCTTTTTCTAGATTAGAATCCTTAAACGAGGTCTATGGAATTATATGGGTGTTTGTCCCTATTTTGACTCTTGTATTGGGAATCGCGATAGGCATACTAGTAATTGTATGGTTAGAAAGAGAAATATCTGCAGGGATACAACAACGTATTGGACCTGAATATGCCGGTCCTTTAGGAGTTCTTCAAGCTCTAGCAGATGGGACAAAACTACTTTTCAAAGAGAATCTTTTTCCATCTAGGGGGGATATTCGTTTATTCAGTATCGGACCATCCATAGCAGTCATATCAACTCTATTAAGCTATTCAGTAATTCCTTTTGGCTATCACTTTGTATTAACTGATCTAAATATTGGTGTTTTTTTATGGATTGCCATTTCAAGTATTGCTCCCATTGGACTTCTTATGTCAGGATATGGATCAAATAATAAATATTCCTTTTTAGGTGGTCTACGAGCTGCTGCTCAATCAATTAGTTATGAAATACCTTTAACTCTTTGTGTGTTATCCATATCTCTACGTGTGATTCGTTGAAACATAAACTTTTCCCTATTCCTTTCTTTTTAGGAAGAAGGAAAAATGAATTGAATAGATATCTTTATTTTTTATTCATCATTGGGGTTGATAAACTAAATTGGATAGTTATATGAGTGAAAGAAAACAACTTCTAAATTTGCAGTAAAAAATTGAGACTCATTTCCTATGTACAAGAGTAAAACAGAAATAAACATAAGAAAAAAAAAAAAAGACCGTTTGCCCCAAGATTGGTTGATTAGTCATCCTGGCTTGAAGCGGGCTCAAAAGATCAACCTTATTGAGTTGTCACTATCATTTATATGTATTACCATAATGCTAACAGGTGATTGAGCAAAAATGAGTGGATGATTAGGAACACCAAGATACACAAAGGATTAGTAATAGAGATTTTAAAAATTATCTAAAAGGATATTTTGGCATAATATAAAAGTATATTAATTGGGGCTTTAAGTTGGTAGAAATGATCAGGAAGTACTCCCCATGATTCCGATCCAGAGTATGCTCCTACCCACCGATTAAAGAAATAACTATCAGGAACGAAATAATCCTTTCCTTTTTTTAATCCCCTTTCCTTTTTTTTTTCAGAAAGAAGAATTCAGAAAGAACAATAGGAACGAAAAAAAAAAAAGACTCTAATTACAATAGAAAAAAAAAAAAGGAATCTTTTTTTTATTCTTTATTTCCTATACCGATATTCATAGAGATGGAATTCATGTCATAATTCGAAATATCTAATTCGTAATCGAAAACGATAGGTTGAAATATCTATTGGGATTTTTATAAGGAATATTTGACTTTTTACTAAGAGTATTTGACTTTTTACTAAGAGTATTTTATTGAAGGATTAAAGTTATTACTCAAGAAAGAAAAATTGAAATTATTAAAGTAAAGGATGAGATCAATTCAGAAGTACTTTTTTTAGTATTCTAACAGATAGAATTTCATTGCTCGAATTTGGGAACGTTGATAGATTTGGTTTTGATCCTATCTATTCTAGAAATATATCACAATAAATAATACGATCTTTAAATTTATTTGTAGCTTTCGAGGAGCCGTATGAGATGAGAATCTCATGTACGGTTCTGTAATAGCGATGGGAACAGTGATGTTATCACCGACTATAATTATCTAACAGTTCAAGTACAGTTGATATAGTTGAGGCACAATCAAAATCTGGTTTTTGGGGGTGGAATTTGTGGCGTCAACCTATAGGATTTATCATTTTTTTTATTTCTTCTCTAGCAGAATGCGAAAGATTACCTTTTGATTTACCAGAAGCAGAAGAAGAATTAGTAGCCGGTTATCAAACCGAATATTCGGGTATCAAATTTGGTTTATTTTATATTGCTTCCTATCTAAACTTATTAGTTTCTTCATTATTTGTAACAGTTCTGTACTTGGGCGGTTGGAATATTTCTATTCCGTATATATTCGTTCCTGAGCTTTTTGAAATAAATAAAATAGGTGGAGTTTTTGTAACAACAATTGGTATCTTTATTACATTGGTTAAAACTTATTTGTTCTTGTTCATTCCTATTTCAACAAGATGGACTTTACCTAGACTAAGAATGGACCAACTTTTAAATCTTGGGTGGAAATTTCTTTTACCTATTTCTCTCGGTAATTTATTATTAACAACCTCTTTCCAACTACTTTCACTATAGAAAGAATAATAAAAGAAAGAATAATAAAAGAATGTTTTTTCTATATTCATGATTTGTCTTCAAACAAGAGAAAAAAACAAACATAAAATTATTCATAAATATTTACGATATGTTTTCCATGGTAACTGGGTTCATGAATTATGGGCAACAAACCATAAGAGCTGCAAGGTACATTGGTCAAAGTTTTATGGTTACCTTATCCCATGCAAATCGTTTACCTGTAACTATTCAATATCCTTATGAAAAATTAATCACATCGGAGCGTTTCCGCGGTCGAATCCATTTTGAATTTGATAAATGCATTGCTTGTGAAGTATGTGTTCGTGTATGTCCTATAGATCTACCTGTTGTTGATTGGCAATTGGAAACTAACATTCGAAAGAAACGGTTGCTTAATTACAGTATTGATTTTGGAATCTGTATATTTTGTGGCAACTGTGTTGAGTATTGTCCAACAAATTGTTTATCAATGACTGAAGAATATGAACTTTCTACTTATGATCGTCACGAATTGAATTATAATCAAATTGCTTTAGGTCGTTTACCAATGTCAGTAGTTGACGATTATACAATTCGAACAATTTTGAATTCAACTCAAAAAATAGGTAAACCGCCTTGATTAATTAAAAAGTACAATTATTAAAATAAAATTTTGTTTTGATCTAAAGAGATGGAATGGGATTTCTTTCATTTTTCTTGGTCAATAACTACCAAAAAGTACAATTATTTGATTGATTGATGAAAATAGCATCGCGACTAAATTTGGATTGAAAATCTATTAAATTAATATATCTGTAATTCTATCCATAATCCAAATTTAGATTTAGAATGCCTTTTTCGAGAAAGAATGAGATTAGAACAATAGTTGTACCTATAGTAATTTACCCACTTTAGGGTTTAATTCAATTAAGAACCTATTATAAAATAAAAAATATAAAATAAAAAACAAGTTTTTCCTGCTCAAGTCAATAAGGTCATGAAAAAACAATTCAAATTTTTTATCTCTTATTTTACGTGCAATGGATTTGCCTGGACTAATACATGATTTTCTTTTAGTCTTTCTGGGATTAGGTCTTATATTAGGAGGTCTGGGAGTGGTATTACTTACCAACCCAATTTATTCTGCCTTTTCGTTGGGATTCGTTCTTGTTTGTATATCTTTATTCTATATTTTATCAAACTCTCATTTTGTAGCTGCTGCACAGCTCCTTATTTATGTGGGAGCTATAAATGTTTTAATTCTATTTGCCGTGATGTTCATGAATGGTTCAGAATATTACAAAGATTTTAATCTTTGGACTGTTGGAAACAGGGTTACTTCCTTAGTTTGTACAAGCATTTTTGTTTCATTAATTACTATTATTCCAGATACGTCATGGTACGGGATTATTTGGACTACAAGACCAAATCAGATTATAGAACAAGATTTGATAAGTAATGGTCAACAAATTGGAATTCATTTATCAACAGATTTTTTTCTTCCATTTGAATTCATTTCAATAATTCTTTTAGTTGCTTTGATAGGTGCGATTGCGGTGGCTCGCCAGTAATAAATCTTTAGAATTAATAATCGCAATTCAAATTAAACTTTATATTATGTTATTAATCTATTTTTCTTCAATTCTATTTAAAGATTATTTATCTATAAACTGAATTTATTATCTATATATTTCTTTGTTCTGTACTTGTGATATTCTTATTCTCGTCAATCCAATCTGTTGATGTTGAATTGTTGTTCATATTGAAAAAAAAAATCGAAAATTATAAGGAGTTGGTCAATGATGCTCGAACATGTACTTGTTTTGAGTGCCTATTTATTTTCTATCGGTATTTATGGGTTGATCACGAGTCGAAATATGGTTAGAGCCCTTATGTGTCTTGAACTTATACTGAATGCAGTTAATATTAATTTTGTAACATTTTCTGATTTTTTTGATAGTCGCCAATTAAAAGGAAATATTTTTTCAATTTTTGTTATAGCTATCGCAGCCGCTGAAGCAGCTATTGGACCGGCTATTGTTTCGTCAATTTATCGTAATAGAAAATCAACCCGTATCAATCAATCGAATTTGTTGAATAAGTAGTATTAATCATATAGAATATAATTTTCATATTCATTAATTGAAGTTGGCATGTATGATACGTAACTTACTGATCATGTTTGTGAAAACGTAAGAAATAAAAGTATCTTGGCTCTACTCTATCTCACTCATGAGTCGATCCAGAATTGAATAAGAAAATTCTGCTAAATCATTGATTCGTCTGGTGTCTAAATATATAATGATTCGTTTCGAAATTTACTAGATTGAAATTTTATGACGTTAAAAAATTAGAAATCCAATGTCACATTCAGTAAAGATTTATGATACATGTATAGGGTGTACTCAATGTGTCCGAGCCTGCCCCACAGATGTATTAGAAATGATACCTTGGGATGGATGTAAATCTAAACAAATTGCTTCTGCTCCAAGAACAGAGGACTGCGTGGGTTGTAAGAGATGTGAATCTGCCTGTCCGACAGATTTCTTGAGTGTTCGAGTTTATTTATGGCATGAAACAACTCGAAGCATGGGTCTAGCTTATTGATACTTTCCAGAAAAACCCACTTGAATCTATTTGATTTTTTGTTTACCGACAAAAACCCGTACTCGAAAGCATAATATATATTATGTTTTCGCGCACGGGTTTTTTAGTCCGAGTGTATCTTGTCTTTACCACGAATTCTTTTCCTTGGTTAACAACATTTGTAGTTTTTCCGATATCCGCGGGTTCTTTAATTTTCCTTTTGCCTCATAGAGGCAATAAGGTAATTCGTTGGTATACTTTATCTATATGTGTATTCGAGCTCCTTTTAATGACTTATGCATTCTCTTATTATTTCCAATTGGAGGATCCATTAATACAATTAACAGAAGATTATAAATGCATCAATTTTTTTGATTTTTACTGGAGATTGGGAATAGATGGATTTTCTTTAGGACCGATTTTACTGACAGGATTTATCACCACTTTAGCTACTTTAGCGGCTCGGCCAATTACTCGGGATTCCCGATTATTTCATTTTCTGATGTTATCAATGTATAGTGGTCAAATAGGATTATTTTCTTCTCAAGATCTTTTACTTTTTTTTATCATGTGGGAGTTAGAATTAATTCCCGTTTATCTACTTCTATCGATGTGGGGGGGAAAGAAACGTCTGTATTCAGCTACAAAGTTTATTTTGTATACTGCAGGAGGTTCCGTTTTTTTATTAATGGGAGCTTTAGGTATCGCTTTATATGGTTCCAATGAACCAAGATTCAATTTTGAAACATCAGTCAATCAATCATATCCTGTGGCGCTAGAAATATTTTTCTATATTGGATTTCTTATTGCTTTTGCTGTCAAATTTCCGATTATACCCTTACATACATGGTTACCAGACACCCATGGGGAAGCGCATTACAGTACTTGTATGCTTCTAGCTGGAATCTTATTAAAAATGGGGGCGTATGGGTTGGTTCGAATCAATATGGAATTATTACCTCACGCTCATTCTATCTTTTCTCCCTGGTTGATAATAGTAGGCGTAATACAAATAATCTATGCAGCTTCAACATCTCCTGGTCAACGAAATTTAAAAAAAAGAATAGCCTATTCTTCTGTATCTCATATGGGTTTCATAATTATAGGGATTTGCTCTATAAGTGATATGGGACTCAATGGAGCCATTTTACAAATCATATCACATGGATTTATCGGCGCTGCACTTTTTTTCTTGGCAGGAGTGGGTTATGATAGAATACGTCGTATTTATCTTGACAAAATGGGCGGAATGGCTACCCCAATGCCAAAAATATTCACGACATTCAGTATCTTATCACTAGCTTCCCTTGCATTACCGGGCATGAGCGGTTTTTTTGCGGAATTGATAGTCTTTTTTGGAATAATTACCGGTCAAAAATATCTTTTAATGTCAAAAATATTAATTACTTTTGTAATGGCAGTTGGAATGATATTAACTCCTATTTATTTATTATCTATGTTACGCCAGATGTTCTATGGATACAAGCTGTTTAATGCCCCAAACTCTTATTTTTTTGATTCTGGACCGCGGGAGTTATTTGTTTCGATCGCTATCCTTCTGCCTGTAATAGGTATTGGTATTTATCCGGATTTCGTTTTCTCATTATCAATTGACAGAGTCGAAGCTATTCTATCTAATTATTTTTATAGATAGTTTTTCTAAATAAAACAAAAAAATCAAAAAGAAATCCTATGATTTTTAAAAATGAAAAATCGTTCTGTTATACAACGAAAAAAACTTCTTTTTTCGTCTCTTAAATTTAAGTTAAAAAAAAATTAATTGTAACCAAAATTTTTTGGCATTTGTGAGAACTTTTTGAATCAAGTAATATGACGATTCAAAAGGTTCTCAACGGCTTACCTGAAGTTTTTTTGTATACATGCTTTGCTGTCCTATAGAGTTGCATTCGTCAGACCCTTTCTTTAATCTTTAATTTAAATAATCTTTAATTATTTAATTTAAATGCAATTAAATGTTAATTGCTAAATTCGATGTTAATGTAAATGAACCATAACTATGCAACCCTATTCCTAATAAATTAACACCAAAATAACATATCCAAATTATAAGAAAACCGATAGAAGCAGCAATTGCGGAATTTAAACCCTCCCAATTTTTTTTTTTTCGAGTATGAAAATAAATCGCGAATATGGTCCATGTAATAAATGCCCAAGTTTCCTTTGGGTCCCAATTCCAATACGATCCCCACGCTTCATTAGCCCAGACTGCTCCCGAAAGAATACCTATGGTTAAAAAGAGAAATCCTATACTTATAATACGATAACCCCAGTCATCTAATTGTTGAATCAATTGAAACTTGTAATAATTTATAGAAGTAGAAGAAAGAAAAGAACTATTTCTTAAAACATTCTTTCTTTCCGTCATATATTGTATCTCACTAAATGAAAATGAAACATTTAATAAATTATTGTTTTTATCAACAATTCTTATGATTTTTCGAAATGTGATTACTAGAAATGCTACTGATAATAATGATCCACACAAAAGAGCTGCATAGCCCAATATCATCATACTTACGTGCATCATTAACCACTGGGATTGAAGAGCAGGCACTAAGATTTCGGAGTGATGCATGTCAGTTAAAAGACCTGAAGTAGCAAACCCTTGTGTAAAAAAAGTACTTGGCGCGGTTATTGCGCTTAAATAATTTTTTTTTTTTTTTAAATACGGAACCATATGAATAATGGAAAAAGCCCATGAAAGAAAGATTAATGATTCATATAAATCACTTAATGGTAAATGTCCAAAAAAAATCCAACGAGTAACTAATAATCCTGTTATACAGAAAAAAGTAATTATCATGCCCTTTTCTGACGAATCATATAGTTCTACGAATTCATCAACTAATAAGGTTATCAAATGAATTGTAATTACAATTGACACGACTGAAAAAGATATATGAGTTAATATATGTTCTAAAGTCGAAAATATCATAAATTATTTATTTAAATATAAATAAAAAGGGGTTCTAATTATATGGGAGTGAAATCAGGAATTGAATTCATTATAGGATTTATTGTATCTTTAATTCATTATAGGATTTATTGTATCTTTTTGAAAATTACAAGAAGTTATGCCGCTACTCGGACTCGAACCGAGATGCTCTAGCACTGCTTCCTAAGAGCAGCGTGTCTACCGATTTCACCATAGCGGCTTGCTCGAAATCATAATAATCGATTGTTATTTAATCGTCGAGCTTGAAGGAGTCAATCCAATATAATGAAACATTAAAATTAATGAAGAAAATTTTATTTAATTATTTAATAATGAAAAAAAATCGAATTTTTTTTGGATTACGGTTTTAATATTACAGTCAAGAGATTTATGAAAATATTTTATTGGTTAGGTTTTTATTGTGGAGAGAATTTGTGTTAGGATTTAACAACCCAATTAGGTATTCATCTGGACATAACAAACAAAAAAAATTTGAGTTCTACTCCGTACTAAAAAAAATCCTGTCTAATTTAATATATACCTTGATCTATTTTCAAGCCCAAGCATATTATTAAAGTAGATCATTCAAAGATCTGCTTATATATATATATTCAAATAGTATAAATATAAAAAAAAAAACAAAACTTATGAATATTTTTTATTGTGATTGTGACAAATGACTCGATGGGGAAAATAATAATCCCCACCCTGAAAATGATAAAAGACCCTAACAATAAAAAGAAAGGTGAAACTTTGTGCCTTTTCTTTTTTGTTTGCAAAAAAGTATTATTTTTAGAATTCAATAGACAAAAGAATTCTTTATTCTACACACGATAAAAATTCTACACACGATAAAAGAAAAAGTAGTTCAATTTAATATTGATTAATTCAAAACATTAAAAAAAGAATGGAAATCGTTATATAGTTATATATATTTTAAATTAGAAATTCTAACATAAATTAGAAATAATAAAAAGAACTTCGACCTTTTCTCATGTCAAGTCAAATCAGATTATTCCAACCTTTAATTTTTTATTTGTCGCACAAAAAAACTTTTTGAATTACCTGTAGAAAGGGATTTCGCTAATGAAAAAGCTTTCAATACTACCCAATATCCCTTTTTTTTCCAAATATTTTTTCGAATACGCTTTTTGGATCTAGAAATACGCTTTTTTGGAACTGCCATTCAAAAATAACGAAGTTTTTTATTGTTATAGTTGGATGTGAAAGACATTTATTGTTAAAAAAAACCGTTCTTTACTTCTTTACTATAATTATTAACTATAATTATTAATTATTATTTTATTATTATATATTTCCTTATTATATATTATTTCCTTATTATATATTTAGTTCGTAAATTTTCCTCTTTTCGTAACATAAACATAAAAGAAGCCTATCCCTTTCCTTATTTTTTTTCTTTTTTCGTTTTATTCCATGTATACATGGAATAAAATATATCAATAAAGTTTAAGAATCTCAAATTTATTTATCCTAAAATTTTTATTTATCCTAATAAAAAAAAACTTTAACTTCTTTTTCTAGTAATTAGTCAAACTCGAAGAAAAAGTATATCTAATTGAAATTCAATTTTCAAATTCGAACGAGACTATTAATTAATTTGTTAAATAAAAAGTTTTTAGTAATTCTTTCCTTTTATCCTAGTAAAGGAAAAGTGTCAAATATCATAGTGTTTTCTGCAAATATAATGAAAGACAAAAAATCCATTCCAAAATGCATTAGTTTTAGTTAATGATTCTGAATAAAGGAACTAAAATAAAAATTATTTAGTTTATTGGATCCACTAAAGATCTGGTAAAACCATTTTTTTTATTATTTCCTATCAAAATAAAAAATATTACTTTCTAATCCTTTTCGAACTTTTTGATTTAAATATGTGAAGTTTTTTGGAAAAAGAAAAATTTAGAATAAGAATAATTTAAGAATAGAAAATTCGATTCTAGTTTTACATATTTTTTTTTTTTATTATTGATATTGACTAACTTATTTAAAAAGATATAAGAGCCGATGAATCAGAAACAAGAAACAATTAATTATTAATTTAAAAAGTTTTTTATGGAACATATATATCAATATTCATGGATCATACCTTTCGTTACATTCCTAGTCCCTATGTTAATAGGAGCGGGACTCCTACTTTTTCCGGTAGCAACAAAAAAACTTCGTCGTATGTGGGCTTTTCCAAGCATTTTTTTGTTAAGTATAGTCATGATTTTTTCAATCGATCTGTCTATTCAGCAAATAAATAGCAGTTTTATTTATCAATATATATGGTCATGGACTATCAATAACGATTTTTCTTTAGAGTTCGGACACTTAATTGACCCACTTACTTCTATTTTGGTAGTATTAATTACTACAGTTGGAATTTTGGTTCTTTTTTATAGTGACAATTATATGTCTCATGATCAAGGCTATTTGAGATTTTTTGCTTATATGAGTTTTTTCAATACTTCAATGTTGGGATTAGTTACTAGCTCTAATTTGATACAAATTTATATTTTTTGGGAATTGGTTGGAATGTGTTCTTATCTATTAATAGGTTTTTGGTTCACACGACCTATTGCATCGAATGCTTGTCAAAAAGCGTTTGTAACTAATCGTGTAGGGGATTTTGGTTTATTATTAGGAATTTTAGGTTTTTATTGGATAACAGGCAGTTTCGAATTTCGGGATTTGTTTAAAATATTCAATAACTTAGTTTATAATAATCAGGTTAATTTTTTATTTGTTACTTTGTGTGCCTTTCTATTATTTTCCGGCGCAATTGCGAAATCGGCGCAATTTCCTCTTCATGTATGGTTACCGGATGCCATGGAAGGGCCTACTCCTATTTCGGCTCTGATACATGCTGCTACTATGGTAGCGGCGGGAATTTTTCTTGTAGTTCGACTTTTTCCTCTTTTCGTAGTCATACCTTACATAATGAATCTAATTGCTTTGATAGGTATAATAACAGTATTTTTAGGAGCTACTTTAGCTCTTGCTCAAAAAGATATTAAGAGAAGTTTAGCCTATTCTACAATGTCTCAATTGGGTTATATGATGTTAGCTCTAGGTATGGGGTCTTATCGAGTCGCTTTATTTCATTTGATTACTCATGCCTACTCGAAAGCATTGTTGTTTTTAGGGTCTGGATCCATTATTCATTCAATGGAAACTATTGTTGGTTATTCTCCAGATAAGAGTCAAAATATGATTTTGATGGGTGGTTTAACAAAACATATTCCAATTACAAAAACTGCTTTTTTTTTAGGAACACTTTCTCTTTGTGGTATTCCACCTTTCGCTTGTTTTTGGTCCAAAGATGAAATTCTTAATGATAGTTGGTTGTATTCACCTATTTTCGCAATAATAGCTTGTTTCACAACAGGATTAACTGCATTTTATATGTTTCGGGTTTATTTACTTATTTTTGAAGGACATTTAAATCTTCATTTTCAAAATTACAAAAACAGTTCATTTTATTCAATATCTTTATGGGGTAAAGAAGAACCAAAAATGCTTAACAAAAATTTTCGTTTATTACCTTTATTAACAATGAATAATAATGAAAGGGCTTCTTTTTTTTGGAAGAACACATACAAAATTGATGGTAATGTAACAAATATGACATGTCCTTTCATTACTATTAAAAATTTTAATACTAAAACATTTTTTTCCTATCCCCATGAATCGGATAATACTATGTTATTTCCTATGCTTGTTTTGGTACTATTTACTTTGTTTATTGGAGCCGTAGGAATTCCTTTCAATCAATTCAACCAAGAAGGAATGCAGTTGGATATATTGTCAAAACTGTTAACTCCGTCTTTAAACCTTTTGCACCAAAATCAAAATCATTCTGTGGATTGGTATGAATTTGTAACAAATGCAATTTTTTCAGTCAGTATAGCTTTTTTTGGAATATTTATAGCGTCTTCTTTATATAAGCCTGTTTATTCATCCTTACAAAATTTAAATTTCTTTAATTTGTTCCCTAAAAAAGGTCCTAAGAGAATTCTTTTCGACAAAATAATAAATGGGATATATAATTGGTCCTATAATCGAGGTTACATAGATGCTTTTTATGCAATATCTTTTATTGGGGGTATAAGAAACTTAGCCGAATTAATTCATTTTTTTGATAAACGAATAATTGATGGAATTATCAATGGAATTGGTCTTACTAGTTTCTTTGTAGGGGAGGGTATAAAATATGTAGGAAGCGGTCGCATCTCTTCTTATCTCTTATTGTATTTATTTTGTGCATTAATTTTTTTATTAATTTATTACTTTTTTTTTTTCAATTTGTAAAAATGGAATTTTTTTTTTTATTTTAATACATTAATTAATAATTCATTTTAATTTAATAATTTAATATTGAATATTTTCATTTGAATTATATTTCTAAATTCTATTTAATTATATATTATTATATTAATTATTATATTATTATATTAATTATATATTATTATATAATTATTATATTATTATATTTATATATATGATATAATTATTATATTATTATTTTATTATTATATTATTATTATATTATTATATTATTATATTTATATATATGATATAATTATTATATTATTATTATATTATTATTATATTAT
>CANTUV010000139.1:12500-33823 GCA_947685225.1 Garcia nutans | reverse complement strand
CGGGGGCTAGGCTAGGTCAGAGCTAAGAAAGACAGACTAGAAAGAGAATGCTACTACTCCGATTACCTATTATCCCCCTTATCCACGCTTTGACTTGCCTTAATGATTGGTCCCCGTAGACAGGCTTCAATGCCCTTGCTATCTTCAAAGGTAGAAGAAGGTTAAGGAAGAGCAATGCTTACCTTACCATACAATAGTAGGTTGGTCCATTGGGAGCTACTACTGATTCCGGTCTTAGAGCTCAAAAGAAAGGTCAAAGTAGTCGAGCTACTTCGTTCCAATTCAAGGAGAGGACGAAACAGCAGCTGGCTCTGAAAGCGGACACTCCTAACCAGCTCATGGATATAGAAAGTCTTTGGGTCACCTCCGGTCAGATCAGACTATTTCGTAGACGCAGAGGAAAGAAGAGCCGATCTAAGAAGGACTCCCTGAGGCACTAATCTTTCTGCTCTTTATGGGATAGGAAGTCAGTAAGAGAGAGCCGATTCAAACCCCAGGAACTACTATTCCAGCCACTGTACCGATGCTTATTATATGACCGGACCTCAAGTCAATAGACCAGAAAAGAGAAGCCGTCGGGAAACCTTCAACTAGAAGGACTGATATTCGCACATCTCACCCATTTCGAATTATGTCATTTCCAGGGGAAGCAGAAGCACTTTACGTGGGGCCGAGTCTTTTAAACCAGCCTTCCCGGAGAAGTCAGTATCCCTTCCTTCTGGCCTTCCAGTTAGAATATGCCTTCTTAGGGCGCGTTCAATAGACCCCGAACTTGTATTATCCCTTTTCGGAACTGAAGGCATGCCTGCGCCAACTTGAACATCGGATAAACTGGGTCTTGGTGGAAGAGGAGTGGAGTAAAAAGACTGAGTTGGAGAAAGGTCTCTTAGAGCCTATGTTTGAATCAGCGGTGAAAGAATTTCCAGCTAGCGCACCATAGTCAGAGTTCCCAGCGGAGGGAGGAGACGAAGATGTGTAAGCAGAGGTACCCCCAGACCCTAGTGCAGATGGACTTTCAACTCTTTTTCCAGCTTCAAAAACAGATTCAAACATCGAGGAGCAGACCCTGGGCCAATTACTGGCATTGACGAGAACGGCTTTATAATGAAAGTTTCCGGTACCTAACCTAGTACTAGTCGACCAGAGAGAAGCCGACTTATCCGACAAGGCTAAAAAAGAATGGTTTATTTAAAAGTTTCCACGGAACCGGTGGAGGTGCCCATTATGCCGTTCGTTATGCCTCTTGTGATTGAGGTGTCCGGCGGACGTTCCCTTAGTTCCGCTCGCCATCAGGCTACTTTAGTAAGCCGTTCAACTCGTGCTTCTGATAGGAAGTTTTTCTTCTATATGTAGTGTATGTAGTTCTATGTCTTACCTTCTCTTCTTGATCGGTCTATTTCCGGGTATTTTTTTGAAAATAAGCTACCTTTCCATTCCTTTAATAAGGGGGGTGGAAGGAGTCCCTTAGTCTGCTAAAGATTATGACAGTTAAGCAGCATGTATGCAATTCATAGAAATGCCTGGATCAATGGCTATAAACTCTCATTCTGGATGGCTGGAATTATAACAGGTTGGCTTCATAAGGAGATTACCTAGGCTTAAATAAATATATATTAACTCCGCTGGGAATTAGATTAGCACTAGACCGACATCGAAAGCAACTACAACAGGCTCTCGGCATTAGATCTAAGGAAAGGCACAGTGGAACTGGCTCGTAACCTGGCTTTTTCAAACTAGCTTTCCTAAACAAATATTTTAAGTGATCAAATTATAACGGGCTGAGATACTCTTGCTTTTTTCCCAGAGCCTGCTTACTTCCTTAAACCTTAACTCACTTAATGCATCAGCAACAAAGGCAACTAGAACTCAAACAGCAAGGAAGGTCAAACAAAAGCACCAAAAACTGAAACTAGCAGGGCAGCCACGACGGCTTGTTCCTCAACCACAGTAGCTCTTGTTCTTCTCTTTCTCCTCTTTCCATACGGTATCGATCGGCCGATCGTTCCCCTTCCTCTGGGAAAACTAGCAAATAGCATTTCCCTGTAAGTGGCATGTCAAAAACGAGGAATTGAGATCGGGCGAAATCAATGAAGACCTTTTCCCTCAAAGGGCATTTTCTTCCTGCCAGAACTCACAGTCAGATGTTTGAGAGAAACCCATCACAGCGCGAGTCACATTGGTCATCAACTTCTCCTTTGTTGCTAGCCACATAAAGCACCTGACACGCTGAGGAGTTTTTGCTCGCCTTCCAAACAGTCCCTGAACTACCACCTTCCAGTTTTGCAATGGCACCATAGGCGGACTTGACTTCATAGAGAACTCACCATTCGATGCTGACACAACGTTCTCAGATGCTATTCGACCGGAAGTAGCTATAGGATTTTCCCTCAATCGACTAAGCTAACAAGCAGATAGGCGGGGAAGGAAGCCTTTAATAGGCTAGGCGGTTCGGGAGATGCCAAATAACTTTGTTCGCTCGTTAAACTCGCACCTTTGGAGGCGAGTAACTTCACTTCAAGCATGCCAAGTCGACTCTCTGAACTAAGAGTACCTCTGCTTGAGGAAGATTCCCTTCTTTTAAAAGATGCTGTTGATGCTAACACGCCTATAAATAGATGTTCCCCACTGCTCCTCTTACCGGGTATATGCCTTAGTGAAACTCCGGGTAACCTAACACCCATTTGAAAAAAGTCCTAACAACTACGTGACAAATAGTCAAACAAATAGTCAAAAAGCTATTCGGTTGTGGTTCGGATTGTTCTATTTAAAGGTATTGTGTTCTTTATAAGCTATCTTTCTACTCGCCTGCCCACTATATGACTACCCTGCCTTGTCATATCCGTATAAATACCCGTCTCGCATCTCCGCGTGGAACCTCTCAACACAATATACATTGCCTCGCTTTCTCGTATTAGCGGAGTGGGTCAGCATAATAGCATCGTAAATCTCGCGATCCATCACCTTATCAAGCCAAAGAATAGGTCTCATATCACACATAGCTTTTTTGGTACCAGTCGGACTTCCATCTCATCATATTGGAAAGCCGCACTCGTCTCTGGTGTATAGGAAAGGAAGTAGTTGGCTTCACATACATCCTTCCTGACCACCCGGCCTTAGCCTATGTCGGCGGTACCGTGGGTGGAAGAAAAACTTCTTATCAAAAGAACGAGTGGCGTGACGCGGTCTACTCAATTAATGGGGAACGGTCTATCGTAGTGGTTTAAACTTCAGAGAGCAGACACAAAAGAGGATTCTTTATTTTTGATCGATCTGCCAGTCTTTGAAGGAAGCATGCCCGCCTATTACAATTAGCTAAGAGCAGGTGAGCCGCAATTCAGTATACCAAAAATTCATGCTTTCACTATGAGCTGGACTGAGACTACCAATGAGACCAAGACCGATACCCACCCACCACTGTGACCCAAAAGAACATTCTGGAGAGCAAATCTGTAGAAGGTCGTTACCAAGGACATTTCTTGAAGCGGAAAGGCGAATCCCTTATACTGTATACGGGCTTGGCTGGTACATCAAGCATATCGGCATATTGCTTCTTCGGTGTGGTACACATATCTGTCAATGTCAATCAAGTAATAGAATTCATTCCAGGAAAACGTGAAGAATTGCCATTCATTTTTTATGAGCTTGTAAGACCCGTTGAAGTCCCCGGGGAGGGCTATAAGTAGGCCGTTTGCTATTGCTATAAGGGCTGCTCGCCTTTATACGGCTTGGCTTCGCTATCGCTCCTATGTAGTAGTCGGCCTAATAAGTAGTATTCCTACCATAAAAAATGCCTATTATCTAGTTCTAGAAGCTTCGCCAGAAGCAAGCAAGACGAGGTCGCTCTGCTTCGTAGACAAGGCTCGTTCCGTACTTGACTTACGAGCTCGTGTAGTACTCCCCCCTATCTCTAAAGGGGCTTATGCACTCCACTCGCTGTCTACTAAACGAGCGTTAGAGCGAGCGAGTGAAGCCTTCAATTTAGTGGCTTCCCCCCTTTTCTCTCACCCTATTCTTTCATTTCCACTTAAGCTTCCCCGGTTTGGGGAATTAATTGATTGGATACCCGAGAACCATAATCTTTCCTAGGAACAGCTTCTACGACGATAGATAGGGGTCAGGTTTGTTTGGCATCTATGCCCCCTGCCCTCCAAACAGTATAGGAGCCTTTCAGCTCGTACTGCTCACACTCCTAGATTTTCACGGCACCTCCTCCACCATAGTGTGAGCTGGGAGCAGCTCCGAAAAGCGAGGCCTACTTAAAAATTCGCTTTCAACAACACCACAAAAAAAGGAAACTATGGTTGCCCACTGATCTGATCATAGGTGAAATCCAATCCCTTCGCTTTGCGCCAGGCTTGGAAACCGTAAGTCAGGCTCCCTTCGCCTCTCGGAAGCGAGAAAGCGAGCAGCAAGCTGAAAAAGCCCTTTCTCCTTTTCATAATAGTAAGCTTCATAGCTCCAACCGGGGCAAGCCAAAACCAGCTGAAGGAAGGGCTTCATAGCCTTACCTTATTATTAAAGAAAGGGGAGCTTCTTCTTATTATATTATAAAAAGAAAAAGAACTCTAGGGTTCCAAACGGCTCAATGATCTCTTTCTTCGATAGACCGGTCCGGCGCTCCGCGTGGTTATATTCGTACATGTTCCGACTCACCGGTCATTATGGATCTAGTGGCATGGCGAGGCAAAGGGGGGGCAACTACGAAGCTTCGTAGACTCGACAAATCGCTCCGCTTATAGAATAGAATGCAAGTAAGGTAGCTTGCTTATTCTCCTAGTAGCGTTCGTTGGCGACAAGGAAGGAGGCATTGGAAAGACTAGAACAGACCCTACTTCTCTTCTCTGATCCACTATTGTGTCGCCGAATTTCTTAAAATGGCTCTTCAGGACGATGAGAGTCCCATTTCTGTTCCTCCTAACCGGCGTATTGATGATGTGATCAACATTGCTTGTTTGTTTGATGACTGTCCCATTCAATCCACTTCTGTCCTGGGGGATGCTCCCAATTCTAACTTTACTGCTCCGTGGGGAAAGCTCCTCAGAAACTTCGACTCAACCCGAGTCCGAGTCTAAAAAAGTTATCGTCTTCCCGCGGATAGCAGGAGCAACAGAAAGACTATGTACCAGAGCCCTAACCATCGGGACTGATACAGGACTAATGTTGACCCGACCTTTCTTGATTAGAAACTGCTTAGCAAACTCTAGGCATCCACGGTCAGAGATCAAAGACTTTTCTTTTGATATGGTCATCTGAAGCTCCTCCATGGCTTCCTGGTAAAGTTCTGCTACGTGCCTATCCTCGATGACAATGTCATCACCGAGAATAGCGTACTTCAGAAACCTTTGATATCAGAATATAAAGATCAAAGGAAAAAGAAAGAAAGATAGGAAAAGTCGAAGAACCATACCTTTTCAGACCGGAGGATCTCGAACTGATTACGGGAGTAATGAAGACGACGAAGCATGTCGCCCCGATACTCCCGTACACTCCAAGTACGGCTCCGAGGAAAGACACTCAGATCAACCTCTGCTCGACGAGGACGCCCAACATCGATATGCTCCCAGAGCCACCATTGCAAGACCCAAGACACAAGTTAGTCTTGAAGAATCGAACATGAATGAATAATATGATGATGGAGGCTTCCTATGGAAGAAGCGGGTAGGTTGCTGGCTCCTATCCGCCGTTCCTCCTGCTGACCTTTGATCTCACTAAGTTCTGCTGCCTGCAGACTGCCTGGACAGAAGAGGAGTACTCGTGTGGTGCTACGAGAGAGAAAAAAGAGAGCTCTCTACTCTAAAAGACCCTATCATAGCTAATAGCTTGTTGAACCTTGGGATAGAACCATATAGATCAATCACCTCATACATAACATAGGATGAGATTACACAAGTTGCTGAGAAGGCACCTACCTTTAAGCCGGACAGACTCGCTCGCTAGAAACCGTCGTGAGATACTTTGGGATCAATGTACCCAAAACCGGCTTTTATTTTATTGGAAGATGGGAATAAAATGCACCTATAAAGCAAATGTTCATGTTCTTTGTTAGCAAGTACTCTAAGACGATGGAGGCATGACGAGTGGTCACAGTCGTGCGTATATATAAATATATAGGTATATAGGAGGAAAGTTATACAAAAAACTCGCTTTCCTTTCGATTTTGGGATCAGCCGACTGGTAGCTATCGCATGTAGTCGTAGGCGGAGATCAAAAAGTGATCAACATTTAGCCCTCACTGAAAGATATGCTCCTCGTCTGCGATTGCAATCTCTGGCTGGAGAAAGATAGAGACTTCGTCGTGATGGGACAGATGACTTTGTTTGGTAGGATCACAGGCCGGGATAATAGAATTTTCCTTTTATTCGAGAAAAGTGCTTTCTTTTGGTCAACGCTCGCCTCGTAATAGAGACGAATGGTACACCAGTTCTCCAAGCAGCTCCGTTACGTTACAGCGGTTCGACATTTGGCAGTACCCGTTGAACCAATAACAGGAGCGAAAGACCTATCGGTGATACGAAAGCCTACCTCGCGATGAAAGACTCAATTCCCGAATGGGAAACAGTGTGAGAACCAGAACCGATACACTTTAGGCGGGGCTCCCTGTGGAATGATGAAACCGTGGTCGTTCCCGTATCATCGAATTAATAGCTTTGGGTCTTTTTTATCTTGGTCTTCCCTTTCACCGTCTTTCGAAATAGCGGATTCGTCTATACTTTTTCGTTTTGCAGACGAGTCACAAAAAACCTACGGATCCGTCGGCGTCGGAGCAAGCGGTTAAGGCCAAGGGCAAGAAGAAGATGACTCCCCGGAAGAGGATGCTGAGAATAGGGCAGCACTTAAGTGGATAAGTGGAGACTTTCCATCTATTTGCTGTCTCGTTCGCTACTTCAGGTCAACATTACGCAATTGGCCCAGTTGGAATTCTGACTATAGCTGCAACCTATCTCATATCGGGGAGAAGGCCCCACTAGAAATTGTGAAGAGGACCCGCTCGCGTCGCGTGCTCGATCTAGCCCAATTGGTTGGATGAGCGGCGGATCCCTGACTCCGGAAGGAAGAAAAAGTCAGTAAGGAAGTTTGGTTTCTAGTGGAGTCTAACAAAGTGTCTTTGCTTTCTCCGTTCACGTCACGTTTGCATTTGCAAAGAGGTAGAATAAGTCTCCGTTTGTTTTCAGTGTAACCTACTGCCAAAGTCTAAGAGAGAAAGGGTATGACGAGTGGATTTTGACCCACTCACGAATCAGTCTCCAATTCAGAATGAAGATCAAGACTCTTTCTTCTTCACAGCCAGAAAGGGGCGAAGGCAAGAGGTCTAGGTCTTTGCTGCCTGATTGACTGCTTCAAAGCTTTAAGTGAGGACTAGGCTGCACTTTGACTTTGATTTCATCATAAATGAACTTTTATATAGAGGAAGAGAAGAAGCTGTGAATAGGTCCTCGTTTTTTCTTTCCAAAAGGGAGTTAAGTAATCCGTGGAGGTTTAGGTTTTGAAAAAGCTCGACTGAAAGGAGAGGGGAGTAGGGAGATCTACTGATAAGTGGAGGGTTGGGATGAACTCGACTGAAAGGAGAGGCGGGAGATCGAGCTCGTTCCTCTTTTATTCGATAGTGGGACTTCCTTGCCGGCCAACCAAGGAAGATGAGTCCTCTTCGGAACTCTTTTCCCTCAGAACTACGGTTGGTTGGTTAGCAGCTTTGACAAAGACAGCTCTTTCTCTTGCTTCCTGGGACTTTCCTTCCATACTTTGCTGGTTTTGTACTTGACTCATTTTCTGTCGTCGGGATTCCAGAAGAAGGGAAGGCTCTTTGGTCATCTCTCTTCAACTGGCTGTGACAAAGAAAGATCTTATATCAGAGCTGGTTTTCCCAGTCTAGCCCCTTCTCTTATTAATAAGGGAACTGCTGGCCATTCATAGTGAGCGGGACCCCTGATCGCTAATCAAGAAATTGCGTCAGTTAAGTTCTTTCTTTTCGATATCGCCTCTCTGATGAATAGGCTACGCTGCTTGCCCTTTCCGCTGCTCACCTTATACCTGATAGTCGAGTGGCATTCATTCTCCTGGAATGGAAAAAAAGAAAAGCTTTGATTTCCCGTTGCTTGTTCCCTCGTATGGTCTTTGCCAAAGGTCTTGGATAATCGATAGTGGCTGTTGTATCTTTGATTCGAGGGTGGGACCTCCGCCCTTAAATGCTATAATTTCCGTCTTTGATTCTCGGGAATTCAAATAGTGAGTGGGACCTGCTTGCCTCTTTTAATGAAGAAGGGTTGGTTTCATTGATAGCTTTGGAATTTGGAGTCCTCTGGATTGCTCTTATCTTATGGAGTGGCGAGAATACGAAGCTAGATCAGCAGGAATGACAGCGGTCTCGGGAATCTACTCTACTAGTTGCAACGCGTGTTCTTGTCAGCATTGGGAATGGAGCATTGCTAATATATGCAGGACGGTAAAGTTTATTTTAGTCTAACCTTCGCATGAGCTTTTCTTTTTCTTTACTTCAAATTTGAATTGCCTTCTCGTTTTCTCTTATATTCAGTGCACCTCTCCCTACTTGAGGATTCTGTATGGACACTCGTTTCTTCATCTAGGCAGGGATCAGAAGCTGAGAGATAGCCGTACACTCTGAAGTGGTTTATATACTTTCTTTAAAGGCGTACATCCAGTCCAAGCAGTTGCTCCCAGCTAGCGGAAAAGGTGAATGTGAATTCATTTTTATTAGAAAGATGCTATTGCGCCTCTTTCTTGCATTGAATAGTCATCTTGGGTAATGGTCATAGGCCCAGATCCATATTTATTTTGATTTGAAACTGATAGAAAGAAAAAGCCCCGCCTCCTGCGGTGGGAAGAGAACGAAAAGTGTTATTACAAGCTTTGAGAGTCTTTACCTGATGGTTGAGTGTGGACATGAGTAGTTATTCACTTCAGAGTTTTCTTTGTTAGGAGTCTTCCTCTCTTAATAAACTGAACTGAACCAGTCGCTTTCTTCTAGGAAGCGGGTCCTTGCCTTCCCTTGAGCACGGAATTGATCGATTTGAGAAGTTTGCTACTGGCACGCCCCGCAGGTCCTTCTATTGAGTCCATGAGGGTTATCTCGGCGCTGCTTTCATTCTTGTTCACCAAGACGTAGCTGATCCGATCTAAGAAGATGAGACTGACCGCGCTGAGGAGTTGGGATCTTGAGGTGACTACCCAGAGGATGTAGAAACAATATAAGATCTTATTTAGTGCCTACTTATATTCCATCCATATAAAAGCAGCGGGCAAGGCTTAAATTAAAGTGAGACCGGGGAGGAAAAAAAAGCTGCTTCCCTTGGTTTGCTAGAATAGACTCTTAGATGGGCGCCCCATTTCAGTCTATTGGGACCTAGAGACGAGACAATCTTGACTTTCTTTCCTTGAATGAAAGAGACCAAAGCAAAGAAAGAGGGTGCGAAGAAAACTACATCGTCGAAGGGACGACGATTATGAGGGCCCGAGCGGGTATTCCTTAGTTTACTGGAAGTGCTTTAAGGAAGTGTGACCCTTATGACGAGCTATTCGAACTATGCTCATCCGAGACAAGCCTGCTCAGCCAATTCTTTCTATTTATCCGAGGAAGCATGGTCAAGTGCCAAACTGACTTTCAGGATAGAATTAAAGCAAGAAAAGAAGACGGGCCTTAGCCTTACAACAAGCTTGCCTTAGGTCAATCAGGTCCTTCCTGTCCCACTGGTATTTTCCTTATGACTCCGACTGTGGTTTACCTGAAATTAGACCGATTCCCCTCCTGCTGCTCAACCAGCTCGGTCTGACCTGACTTTGACCGCTTTCAGATCGTTGGTCAATGAAAACCCTAGATCCTTAGCTCTATCCTTTGCTGGCTGGTTGCCCCACTGGGACTGGGACTACTTCTTGCTCTTTTCTTTATTGTTGGATGGGGAAGAACAAAGTTAGACTGTCTCTGGGCCTAGGATTGAGGGTCTTTAAGTTTTGAAGCATACAAGATGAAAAGAGAGTCGTTTTGTAATCTTATCAAATCGGTCAGAGTCGCTTTTTCAGACCAAAAAGAAGCGCTTTAATGCGTGGACCGTAAGCCCCTACTCCTAAGCCTCCACCACGAACAGCAGAGTGTCCTTCTCCTTCCGTTGAGACGGCCCTCTTCTTTTTTTGTTTGTTCACCGCGGCACGAAATCATGAAGAAGCTGGAATAACTCAGAAAGAGAGTGGCGCCTAGCCGTTGAGAGCGTCTGTTGTCTTTGTAGAGGAACAGTACGATCTTGGACTGGCCCCCTTCGCATGACCTAGAAAGAAAAAAAAGTCCGTGCTACTATAAGGCCTCTAAACTCCTCCCTCAGGACACTATTGCGTTGCCCATGGGGACAGGGTAGCCCCGACTTCCATAGGTCCTTGGTTCGACCTCCTAATGAGAATTGAGGTCCTTGCGCGGGCGTCTCATCCCTAAGACTTGCTTGCTCTGTATGGAGTGCCCCGTGGTTCCTCGAGTGCCAGCCGCAGAGAGGAATGCCATCAACTAGGGCGCTGTTGGCCACTAACCACTCGCTCGCCGGCCGCTTGGGCTCCGCGTTTCAAGTTCGTTATCCTAACCGTCTCCTCTGCTCTACCGGGAGCCTGGCCCCTTCTTCTATCTTATCTACTGCCTTGCTCCTTGGCTCCCTACAGCTCCAGCCGCTCGCTGTAATAGCTTGCTTCTCGGGTGGCTCGCACCCGGGGGGGTGCGGCTGAGCCAGAGTGGGCTCAGCAGTCGGCCTATGTTTCCGGGCGCACGCGTAAAGGCATGATTAGTTCCACAAATCTCACTGCACTGACCATAGTAAACTCCTTCTCGTTGTACCGAAATAGAGATCTGATTTAAACGACCAGGTACAGCATCACATTTGACACCTGAGGAAGGTACAGCCCAACTATGAGGTACATCAGCAGATGTTACAATAATACGTAGATGAGTTTTGGCTGGTACAACCACTCTATTGTCCACTTCTAATAAACGTGATTGACCCAATTCTAGATCATCTTCTGGAATCGTATAACTGTCAAAAGTGAGTGACTGTTCATCGGAACTGTTATAGTCTGAATACTCATAAGTCCGATACCATTGATGTCCAATAGCTTTGATAGTAATGGCTGGATCTACTACTACCTCGTCCATTGAGTATAACAGAGCAAATGATGGTATAGCAATGAACATAGGGATGATACTAGGAAATATGGTCCGAAGAATCTCGATAGTAGTTCCATGAACAATCCTTTGCGGGATTGGATTTTTTTGATAGTGGAAATGCCATAAAGCGCGAACCAAGATCCATAATACGAAAACCAAAATCAGAATGAGGAAAAAAAAGATATCGTGATGTAAGTCCATTATTCCTTGCATCATAGGGGTTGCTGCGTCTTGAGATCCTAATTGCCATGGTTCCGCTGCATCACAAGGAGCAATTGTGAGGAATAACCATTCTAGAACAATCATTTGGTTTGCTTCATTCTTTGACTGCTCTGCTCCCTCCCCCAAAAAAGAGAGACTCATTCTTACTCTCCCAATTCAGGAAGACGGAAATCACCGGTTGGGTTGGTCCAACCAAGAAAGACATGGGAGTCTTTGGGCGTCAGATTCTTTTTCTTCTCTTACGATATTTCGAGTTCGAATTAAGATGAACTGATCACTCCTAAATGCAGCCGTGATCATCTATAAATCGCCATCTCGTTGCACCACTGCCTGGGAAACCTCTTATCCTCTACCTTACCTCGACAAAAAAATCTATTGGTGGATTATTCTCTCAGGAGGAGTGGAATAGGGCTACTCCACCTGACTCAGGGTCGGGAAAGAACCACTAGGAGACGAAGCAAGCCGAGGCAGATATCGCCATGACAGACACTGTAGTAGGGAACCGGTCCTTGTAAGCAGCACTAGAGAGGGGATAGAGAAAAGAGACTTCAAACTAATGTCCTTCTTCCTCTGAGCCTTGTAGAGTCTATCTACTAGAGACATTAACGGTGCTCACCCGGTTGGTAAAATGAAAGACTCCAATCTTTTAATTCAACAAAAAGTACCACCAGTGTGATAGAATAAAATTCCGAGTGATAAGACGTAGGATGGAACCGAATCGAGCCTACGGGGAAGTTGCTCCTTAGAATACCAAACCAAATTAGAAGCAAGCAAGGCTTTCTTTTCTTGTAGTCGGGGAAAGAATCCCGGAGTGGATGCTGAACCCATTCATCCATTCTAGAGCCCAGAGGAAGAAGAAATAACATTCCATGCTGCGAGTCAGCCCTATTTGAGAAAAGGAAAGACTGAAAACTTGAGTCAACCCCGTGATTTTTGGCATCATGAGAATTCCCCTCATAGACAGAAAGTGAAATCGCTTTTTTTCTGTCAACCCCGTGTTTTTTGGCATCACTGCCATTTCCGCTCATAGCTCCGATCCCGGAAAAGAGATTTTGAGTCTCCATATAGCTGCAAAAGTCAGCAATTCATGGGTTCTTTCCAATAGTTTCGCTATAGCGACTACGTCCCTCGCCGTCTTCTTTTCTTTATTTTAGTCTAGTGGAAAGGCATAATAGAAGGGAATCCCTTTTACCTTAGGAATTAGGAATAAGCCGTTTATGCGCTGGATACATAAAGCAGTTCCACCAGTAGCTTGAAAGCTGACAGAGTAAGAGCTGCAAGCGAATTCCACTGGATTAAGGAAGGAAGAACTTCCAATCCCACTCCTTCTCTCCAAGGGTAATGGGGAACTTCCAATCCCACTCCTTCTCTCCAAGGGTAATGGGGAACTAGCTAAAGGCTTCGAGAAGATAAGTTCGAGAAGTTCAAAAGGATAGCGGGTTCCAAGAGTGAGTATTAGCTAGGCTTCTTAATTGAAAACAAGTACGCTCCCGCTAGTCAAAAAAGCAGTCAACAACCTGATCTCCTTCTTTTCTCCTTGTTCGCATCTCGTTCTCCGGCTTTTGAACAGCAGCTAAACCACCTTCTCAGTCTACGGACCGTCTATGACGAGGGCTTTTAACTATAGAAAATAGCCCATTGTTTGAACTCACAACTGAAGTTTCATTTTATCCGTCAAATTTCTTTCATCCTTCAATCCCTTCCCCTTCGTAAATGAGATAAAAGAAAGTTTCGTTTTCCCGGGATTGGCATACATCCCGAGAAGAGGGCGCTAAGGAATTCCCTTCCTTTCCTCTATAGAGGATCAAAAATTTTAACGTAATAGATCCTGATGTAAACTGGAGGAGAACGTAATGGTCTTATTGGAATGAATCATAAACTTTCTCGATCAATGGAAGCGGAGGAAGAAAGTGTCTTCGCAGTTTGATAATCAATGACTTGAAAGGAATTGAACGCATCGAATGCCCCAAATTGCTTATATTATTGGAACTGACTAAGATGATATCAGGGAAGACGCCCTATCGAACAAGACTCTCTCTGACTTTCATAGAAGGAGTATGTGTACACAAGTTTCAGAATGGGGATAGCAGATAGAGTGAGTTTCGGAGATAGGGGGTCAGAAAGAAGGCTTGCCTATTTTGAACTTTCAGTTATCAGGTAGTAATCCGTAGCTAAAGAGAAAGCACTTCTAGCAATCAATCTGAACGAAGAAGTACATGTCCTAGATGCTCTTTCCTACGCCATTCCTTTCTATTGACTCTGTCAACCTATATTCTGGAGGTACCATCCAACAAGACCTGGAAAGATCTAAAGGTTCCGGTATGGAAGGAATAGGCCTAAAAGTTTAGAGCTCTTCTTTGTGATCTGAAATCATATTCACCTTGGCTTGCTTTCAAGATCATTAGCTAGCCTTTCTCACTTCTTCTTCCCCTTGAAGATTAGTGTCCTGCTGGAAGTGCTCATACTGGTTGGATTGAGCTTACTAAAGAAATGAGACATGTACTTCTTTCAAGAGCTTTCAATGGATTACTACGCAAACCTAGCACACTTTGAAGAAAGGGTAGAGCTTAGAAAGGTCTGATCTAAAGCAGAGTAGCTAACTTCTTTAAAAAAAGAGAGGCAGGTAAAGTAAAGATGAGGAAAGAAATCCAAAACAAAAGGAGTCGCTAGTACGATGAGTATAGAGCTATAGAATAGAGTAGGCAGTCTAGATACCTTAGGGCTAGATGATCTTGCTTTCGATCGACTGATTGAACTCCTTTAGAGTTCTAACTGATCCTAGAAACTATACATCAATGGGAGAATTCAAAGGATAACCTAAAAGTGCAAGGAGAGGCGCTTGCGGTAATTCATGTACCTTCCCTGATAAACAATATTCAATATTAACTATAAGCTTAGCTCTTAAAATTTCGACCGAAAGAACCTTTTTTTATCCTTTTCCTAGCTCTCCCAGAGAAAGATTAGAAAGGTCGAATAAAAGCAAACTCCCATGGGACAGAATGCTCTAGAAGAAGCTCCGAATCAATCAGCTGGTGAAGCTGGATATGAATATAGACTTCAGTAGCAAGGTACGCTCGGTAGTTCGTTAGGAAAGAATAGGAAGGAAAGCTCCTTGTCCAGGAGGAAATATGCTACTGCACTATAAAGAAAATATGCTATATAATATGGAAATGGCGCGCTTGGAGAGTATTAAAGAAAAATCTCTGCTGTTATCTAAGAAGAGGATTCTTAGTCATATTACTTCCTTAGAAAGGTTAGCTCCTTAAGGGGGAAAGATTGAGTGGGGGAGAATGTAACGCTTCAGCCTTTTGGCCCCTCCACACAACTCAATCCCACGGCTCTCCCACCAGCCAGTTGTTGAGAGGTATCTGCCTATACTATCCCACACAATGTTCAATGGGAGGCTCATAGGTTGTAGATAGGTGTAAAGTCCCTTGTAAATGTATATGTGGTAGATAGGTTTTTCTTGTAAACAGCCCGAGTCATGTCACCTGCTCAAACATGTGACTTTGTACTTAAGACTTATTTACCCATATGGGGATACACTGAAGACAAATCACTTGCCAAGTCTCGACCCTTCCACACACCTTGTCCGGTATTGTCGCCTATTCTCTTGTAATCTTGGCTTGTTGCTTTGTTCTTGTACACATATTGATTGGGTATAGTAATACAAAAGAGCTTTTACCTGATTTCACGATTGTGTTGCTATTATTATTTCCGCTGCTCTTGCACACTAACTCAAAGGCTAACTTAGGCGTGCTAACTGGTTGCCTCGCGGCCTATAAGTGCCACACGCCAGCCTTGCTAAAGTCTAGGGGCGTGACAAGTGGTATCAGAGCCCTTCGTTCCACACGGGGGTTGTTGCTTGTTTTGTGTGCAGGTTAAAATTGTTGCTCATTCGATGGCTAAGAAAAAGAATACTACTACCAGTGATGCTGTGGCACAATCTAGTGCTTCGGAACCAGTGGCACCATCTGTTGAAGCGGGTGATGTCGAAACTAGGCTGAACAAGTGTCAGTTGTTCTCGATGGAGGCAGATGACCGGATTGCAAAGCTCGAGATAGTAGTTAGGAAGGAAAATCCTTTTTCTATCGATGTAGTTCCAAGTCTTCGATGTCCCTCGGAGACTGACAAGAATTTGTACTAACAGAGTAGTAGAATGGGATTGATGATGAGCGGGCAAAAGCCCCCAGATCTCCTGGTTTGTGAGCCGGGTTAAACCCTTTTCATTTTTTCTTGGCACGAGATGCCGTTACACCATACACGGTAGGTGAAAGACCAAGCACAAATCTCGATGATTAAACATTTCGGTATTTCGACATGTGATTCACTGCCGAAAGGTAGGATTTCTGGTCTTTTCCCAAGCTATGAATCTTCATCAATGGCATAGTAATAAGAGAGAAATTCTTTTCATCCGCTTGTCAATTCTTGGTATAATACTTACTTGTTATCTAACTATATAACCTAATTGCTTTGGTATCTCCCTCTTTGCCTCCCACTCTGAACCACAGCAGCGCACATTTCCCTAATAACAAAAACAAGTTATCCACCTTACTCAATTGTGAATCTAATACCTTATGAGTGCAATTTGTAACAACATTTTTATTCTTGCCCACCCTTTCTCAATATCTATATCTCATTGATGATTTTATTGATTTCATGGTTTTTATTATCTTTCATATTCGAAACTTCAATCGCATACCGCTCTTTGCTTTTGTTTTTCAATGTTGTGTTCTATGCGATGCAAGTTTTTTTCGTTATAGAGGTCGTCATTTTCCTCTTCTTCCATAGGAGAAAGATGAAGATCTGGTAAAGTGTGAGTCCGACGAGTTGGGTTCGGGTCGATATATGGCTTCCAATCTTTAACCGAATTATTGATGCTGCAAAAGGGAGTGGTTATTACATAGGCAAAAAGGAAGAGAGTCATAGAATGGGAGAGGTAAGGGTGAGGTCTGACTGCAAGGGAACCGTCAGGTTGTAGTGGTTGAAGTAGAGCCAAGCAGCGATGGACTAAGCGAGTCAAATAACGATGGTGCGAACCATGTTCGATGACGGGTGAGGGTGACGAAGGAAGCTTTTTAGAAAAGGAAGTCCCGCTCGTTAATGTTATTGGCAACCAAAAGCCATGAATGAGGCATTGGCGGCACAGATCTATAGCCAACCTCCTGAGGATGCCCCAGGACTTGGTACTTTCACTTCCTTCGTCAGCCTTTGATCAAGCAAGTAAACTACCTTACTTATCTCAAGTCTCAAGACGAATCCTAGGAAACCTGCTGATCAATAGTAGAAATCCTTGGGACTTCAGGTAGAAGTGAGCCCTTGTAGACGACTAACTCAAAGCATCCCTTTAGACTGCGGAAAGGGTTTTAGCCATCGCTATCACAAATGGGGTTTCCCCTTAATGTCCCAGCCCGCACCTCTTTCTACTTCTACGATGATTCGGGGAATATCATACATTGATCAATCAAGGAGAGATGGAAGAACTAATGGGTACTCTTTCTCTTCTCTCATCAAGCTCGAATCACAAGCTGGCTCATTATGGGCGACTTCAATCAGGTCAGCTTCAGATAGGTGAGGTGGGCAGGAGTCCTCTCCCAATGAAAAAGATTACAAGATCTTATTGAGTCTTCTAATCGACATGGCTGGGGCTTCATCTGGTAGAATATGAGTCAAGGAGGAACTCCCAGAATCAGCTAAATAAAGGCTTGAGCGAGTATTGTGCAGCATATAAAGGTATTTAGCGCCATCGTACCTTGCTGAGTCTATAAACTCTTCTTCTACAACTCACCCAGAGTGACCCAACTCTACTTCGCCATCGCTGCTTGGCTCGCTTAGTTCCAGAGTCTAGCATCGTTAACACCCCCGCAGAGTCTATCTTCGTCTATCGACTCACCCTCAACCTTCTGCTTCGCTAAAGCGACTACGTACCTTCTTGACTCACTTACTTCGTTATTTTTATTTCTCCTTCCGGTCGCCTTCAACCTGGCGGTTCCCTTAGCCTATCAACTAAGTAAGTATACTCAAGCTTAGCACTATAAGTTATTTCACTGCCTTAGAGCTATTCACTAAGCAAGCTCGCTTTCTTTACCAAAGAAAATAGGATTTAACTATCCGCACCTTAGCTTCCTCCCTACTACTCCCTTCTAAAGCCTACCAGTCGCCTTCGGAATCCTTGCTGTCATACCTCCGGTCGCCTTGGGCCTAGGCCAGCGTTCCTCCTTTTCCGAAAATCCCATTTTGATACTTGGGAATACCCTTTAACTAGCCGCTAGAAGAAAGCTTGGGAATCCGCTCTGACCCACCACCCTGGCCTGGTAGGAATTGCCAGATTTAGACTTAATGAATCCTTGTAATACAGGTTCTTTCCTCGCTACGAACTACGCGAACTGAATTGAATTGACTTGGAACTGAATGTACTGAAACAACCAAGGACCGACTCAAACCATACTAGATCCCCGGGTAAGTGCAGATCAGTAGTGACAAGTTCATAAATATTTTTATCCGAGGAGAGATTCTTTAATAGGTTAGGTTACTTACATCCTAAATATCAAAGTCGCGATGCGAACTAGGTTCATTATCCTGTCTTGGCTGAACTTATGGGAAAAAGTGTCCCAACCCAAGAGGTATACACTGCACTGAAGACAATATGGGAACATAGCACTCAGAGAGATAGAAGGTATCCCACCAAGGGCTTCATCAACAGTCACTGATAATTAATTCAATTCATTTTGTCGAAGGTTAAAATCAAAAAGTAGGAAGAGGCGCTAGTGTGGAAGTACCGTTAACATACGGAGTGACTAAGGATTTTCTCCAGGTCTTCCCCAAGTGATCCCATATAGAAGAAATCGTTTGATCCGAACCTTATCATAGTATGGAATTACCTGAGTGACTCAATACTACTGGAAGCGGGATGTTATACCATTCTACCGAAGTAAGGCCTTGGCCGGTGCCCATAAAATGCACACGGGGCCAAAGCCAAAGATCTAACCAATGTGACTTTAGTAACTCAAAAAGCAAAGAAGAAGAAGTGCCTCGTTCCGGCCTTTCACGACTCGAGTTGGTCTCTGCTTTCAAAAGGAGTGTTAAGTGAATCAGGGACTTGCCATGGATACGAGTGAAACGAAGGCACAGACCATTGTTCTGTATCAATTTCTTCGTTTTCTGCCCCCGATCCTATGTTGATTGTCTTAAAGTGCCAAATAACGCATTCTATAAGACTCTGGCAGGTGAGCTGGCAAGAAATAAGGGGAGAACCCAAGAGTGAAGGTCACTACTTTCTTTCGCCCTGGTTACTCTTCCTAATAAGAGCGAACTAGAACCTATGCCTGTTCTTCTTCTATGGATTCTGGGTAAACAACCCTTTATCTCACCAGGATCGATCGGAGATAAAAAGGCCTTTCCCTTGAGCCCCTTGTTAATGGGAGGACGGGTTCTATTAAGAATAAAAAAAGGATTCCTGGGATCGATTTCAACTCGGAGATAGCCAAGTCTATAGCTTTGTGAACAGCATCGGATGACATAGCAAAGGTAGCCGCAAGAGAGCTACTATGCCTTAAGCCCGAAACTCATCCTTCTAGTCTACCTACGTTATTCTTTTCTTTTGAAAGAAAAATTCGCCACGTAAAAACTGCTGCCAGATGCGGATTCAATCAATAGTTACGCCTTCAAACCTTCACCTGATTCAACAAGGGAGAGTTTCCCACCAATCCTTCTTGATCAGTTTTATTGACATAAAGATGCTTTCTCACTCTAGCTAGGGATAAGAACTGGCTTTCCATTTCTGTCAATCGATGAGAACTTCTTTTTCTCCGTTCCCTAAACAAGGGCGGTCGTTCCACTCTTAAATAAGCACTACTGTTAGCGAAGCTAGCTTTAGGATAATGAGTCGATAGACTTGTTTTGGGATAGAGTGTTCTGTCAATAAGCTAGTTTTCACAGCTTGGATTCCATCAATAGGAACTACTGGGCAAGGCATAGGTTCTTGCTTACCTGGATTGGCTGCTCATCTTTCTTTCCAGGGATGAAGTAGCTGGTTCGATAAGGACCAGGGATCTTTCTCTCTATCTGGAAATCTTCCTTTCTGCTTTCAAGATCTGGAGTTGGCATCAAGTCTTTCACTGAACGAAGGCACACTGAACCTTTATTGGTACTTGACGCTTAAAGCGGATTGAGAAGCGTAATGCTACTGGAAAACTAAGATAATAAACTGCTACCAATTCACTCTTAACTGGGATCCCTACCATCTATGACTCCGTTTCCCTGTGGAATTCCTCCCCTATCTCTACTTTAAAGGAAAGCAGGGGCGGCTTCCTGTGCTCTTTCTTCCACTCCAAGCGCGCTCTCTTTGAATTCCCTTACCAAAAAGAGTTTCCTTATAGGGAGAAGTTAGCTTATTTTTTATCATTTTTGCTTTTACTTCAATACCAATATCACCCTTTTTTTCTATTTTCGCTTTTTCTCTTAACCCGAGGCTGGATGAAATCTTCCCTTGTTGAGGTCTTCGTCAGAAGGTAGCCGTAGGGAAACCTGAAATCAAGTGTCACAAGAGTTAGGGGCAAAGGAAGGGCACGAAGAAGAATCAGTCTAAGGCTATGCTCTGGGCTCTGAGAACAGTCACGCCCCCTCTCCTCTCTTCTTAGCATCTCTCTCTTATTCTATTTTTTTTATATTAAATAATTATATATAATAAGGCTAGCTCTTCATCTCTTTCGCTTTGAGGTCGATTAAGTAGTATCCCACGCCCCTACTAATTATTCCACATCAGGTCCTAACTCATGTAACCCTCACTCTGCTTCTTAGCGCTCCCTGGGACGCGGTAACATACTTTGATATTCTACGATCAGATCTTGTCGGGCGATTTCCCTAAATAAAGAAGTTCATCCCCGGAATTGGACTCTTCTAAGGAATTTCCCTACTCCGTCTCTCTTTCACTCTCGGCTGATTCAACAAGAGAAAAGGCATCGACAAAAATCGATTAGTTACCGTATACGTTAAAGGAGCATCTGCGACATCTAAAGGATCCGTATTGGAATCTGAATCTTCGTTTCGCTTCTCTCCTTTCAGTCGAGTGGCTATCGCTCTTGTTCTTGAAGCTCCTGGGAAATGACGCTTTAGGTCTCTCCGTCCCCCTAATCAATGAAAAGAGATGCCTTTTTCCTTTGCTTCCCTTGCTTGGGTGAAGAGAATCTATGAGAGAAGGTTCGAGAACCGGGAACAGCTTGATGAAAGGATCGATGTCAATAATTTAGTATAGAGAAGATGGAAGTGAAGATCTGTTCCGCATAGGCGCTTAGTTGCTCTCTTTTCGGAAGGCTAAGAAAGAGGCATTATCTGATTGTCTTTCCAGTGTTGAAGAAGAGCAAATTCTTGTCGGAAACATTTCAGGTAGGTGTGAACATTCCAAAGTCAGTCTCGTTGGGAAAACCGTCTATCTTGCGAGGGGAAGAAGAAGTCTTGCAGCAGCGGTAACATATGTAGGAGGTTTGGAAGAAAGTATGAACGGGGTTTTCCCCCTTATTGGGGAACCTTCTAATCCCGATTCTGCCTTTGGAGCAATAGCTATCTGAAAATGCCATTTTCTTTTTTCGTTTTCTTATGATTTCGGCTCGCTACCTATAGAGCCTGCTTCTTGTTGATAGAGCGGCATTGTTACCAGATCCTTTTATATAAGGGGAATTGGCTGGAAGAGAAAGAATCTTAAGCCGGACATAGCGATTGGCGAACCACAACTCGTGCTTAAAGCTTTGAACCGGCTGACCCAGGATAGGAAGGGAGAGAGACCCTCTTGACTAAGATCATTCGCCGCTGACAAGTAGGATCATTCCACGCAGGTCAGTACTATAAATACAGTACTATAAATCATTCCTTCTTCATAAGTATGAATTCTTCCTTCTGAGCCAGGATCCAACTCTTATTTTGAGTAGGATTGTAGTAGGATAGGTGGATTCAA
>CANTUV010000139.1:0-7500 GCA_947685225.1 Garcia nutans | reverse complement strand
AAGAAGCTGGAAAGTACGGATCAATCAGGTTTTTGTTAGTCTGGTTCGTATATTGGTTGGGTTGAAAGAGTCTGTTACTTTAGAACCAAGGATGGAACTCGCTTCCTTTCAGTCGAGCCCGAAACCTTCCTCCCCCTACAACAGAGGGGAGACTCTAAATATCATAATTGCAGAAAGAGAGTAGCCTAGTAATTGAATAAGAGAAGATCTCTCTTTTCCTGGGGAGGCTAGACATTCTACTTCCTCAAACAAGAGTTTTGGTGGTAAACCAGCAGTAAGCCCAGCAATGGAAGAAAGAAAGGAGTCATCCGCCTCTTCTTCTCCTTCTTTCTAGCTGCTCTAAGTCAAGGTCTTCTCTTCTATATTTAGATGACTGGTCTTGCTTTCTCCTAAAAGAGTAGCCAGCTTTTCCTTATCTGGTTTTCTGGGTACTGGTCTAAAAGCCTCCGTCTGTTCCCGCTGTCTTGAGTCGAGGGTTCGTTTGTCACTCTATCATATACTAGAATGCTCTTCAAGACCTCTTGCTGGTAGCTAGTCCAAAGGATCTCCTTCTGTCACGAGGTCTTCTTCGTCTTCGGGTCATCAAAAAGTGGGAACCCGGTTTGAAGAATGTGTTTTTGTTCAAACGCGTCGATCAGAGGAGCTTCGTTCTCTTCCGTCGGCGTGGAAAGAGTAGCTTGCCCAAGTGGTTGTCCCCTTCCTCTTTTTCTCGTATGGTAGAATGGAAGTCAAGGTCTCTCGCTCCTTTGCTGGACTTGGCTCAATGGCATCACCCACAAATTTCGTATTTCGATCTCAATCGGAAATCCAGAAGGCACCGAGTGGGCTAGTGATCCAGGTCGAGTTGCCATACCAGCCTTGAAGCAGGTCCTTGTTCTAGGGCGATGGCATTTCCTTCCTTTCAGGCTCCTCCCGGTACCAAGATCAAAACTTCATTCTTTCATGCTGCTGGATCAGGGCAAGTCAGGGTACTTCCTTGTCATCAATGTCTGTCCTGTCAATCTGAAATCAGTCCCTCCGTCTCGAAAGCAAGTTCATCTCCGTCGGCTTCAAGGGCATCCCCAAGCCAAGGGTTGAAGCAGTTTCAGTTTACGATGGTTGACCAAAATTCCCTTTTTTATCAACACGGTAAACTTTTGCCATGCCACCCTTGTTTTCTGTTTCCCAAGCAGAATCAGAAGCCGTGGGAATTTCCTTTCTTTTTACAAGTATGAAAAGAAAGTTGGGACAGAGGCTTCCTTTCCTAATTCCAATCGTGACATTGGTAATCCCGCATCCTGAGATCAAAGCCTCTCTGATTCACGTGCAGAACTTTTGTTTCCACTTTCTTTCAGTTCTGTCAAAGAAGCATTCTATTCCCGAAAGTGCGGATTCGAGAACAGCCTTCATAGCAGGGCCAAATCAAAGCCTTCTTTTATTCAACCGCAACCGATGGAATTAAGAAGTTAAGAATGGTGTCATCAGTTCCTGCCCAGCCTCTTTGAGTCCAAGGGAACTCGTCAACACCATCAATCGCAGCAGGTTCAATCTAATCTGTTCCTGACTCGGTCAAAGAAGCAGTTGGGCTACCGTGTGCGAATCAATCTTCTCTCCCACCGAGAATCGCACGTTACCAGATCCGCTTAGTAGATGGTGAGTCCCACTTGCCAGCTCACAGTCAAGAGCCAGACAGAAGGGGAGTTGATGACCTGGCCCCTGCACACTTGGGAGATCGACGGACACTTCCACTATTTGGGTTACCAGTGGGACAAAATGGACAAAAAGTGGATACCGTCGATCCTACCAAAAAAGAGAAGGCCCAGACGGAGCAAGAGACAAGGAGCCGCCCTTACCACGGAAACCGACAGAGATGCCACCAAAACAGAAGGGGGATTTCTTTTATTGAAAGCCATCGATTCTTTTCTAAAATCTAAAAAGAGAGAAAGAGGCCTCCCATTTGACTATGACCTGATCCCTCCCACTTGACCCCTTGGAAAGGTAGCGAAAAAAGAAAAGGGCAACGCAACTAAGACACGGTTAGAATGCCTTGATATCACCCACAAGGACTGTCTTTCGTGCGTTTGAGATATAGAAGAGGACTAGGTTGCTTTAAAAAGCTGTAGGTCTTTCAAGCCCTGGGATCGAGGCTTCCATTGTCTTTCTTTCTATGGTAGCGACTGATTTCCCTGCATCTGGTCGACCAAGGGACTAATAGTTTGAGTGCTCGCCTACCATGATATGGATATGAACAGGAGTTCCGCTTTCTAATAATCTTAGTTGGGAAATCCCTTGCCGAGCAATTCAGGCTTGTCCGTGGGGCAGGCATAGAAATAGCCATCTCGATTTTCCCAGGTCCTCACTCCATGACGAAAGGCCTATCTACAAATAGAATAGAGGAATCGGATCTCAAAAGAGCGAGTTAGAACAGAACAACCATTAATAAGGTGACGAAAACCCGGCGTACCCCGTGTAAGATTATGAGAGAAAAGCCAGTGACCTGGGGCGAAAGTTCCAGGTAGGACAAAACTAAGAATGTAGTCTAGAAGAGAAAGACTTTATCCACAGAAAGGCGTGAGGGTTTCCAAGCCAAGCGCTTGATGCCACCATAGGGGCGGAGTCGCTAGTGGGTGCTAATCCAAGTAGGACAGTTCTCTCTATCTAAAATAAAAGAAAGCGAGTTAATCAGTCTTCTCTTCCTTCTAGCTCTTTCCTACCTTTGGTTGTGTTTAACCGCCTTTCAAGAGGTATAACACAAAGAAAGGCATTCAAATAGCAAGTAATCCCTTGCTTCCCACCTCTCGCTCCCCAACTACAGAGGGTGGTTTACCCTTTCTATAGACCGGGTCTTAGTCTAAGTCTAGGGTGTTCCTAGAGATGATCTACTCACAAGCAACATTTTTTATTGATTTACCCGCCGCGGCGAACAAAAGAAGGCATGGGCCGAAAAGCCTAGATCTTCAGAGCTCGACCGGTCAGTAGATAAAGATAGACCACGATCTGAATCGCACGGCCAACAAAGAACGTAATTACCTCAATTCCATCGAGCCTTCATTCCATCCAGCTTCTCCTTACTCTCTCTTGCTTATAACCGGCCTTCTTTTCTATCTCAATCTGTAATTAAAATTAAGGATCTATCCTGCTTCTGCTAACGTTCATTGGTCAACTGCCGCAACTGGTCTTGATCGATCCAACCCGGTATAATATGATATGTCCAATCAAATCAATCGCTCTTTTGTCTATGAATCACTTTCTTTCTATAGTTCTGGATGAGGAGTGGGAGTGAAGGACTTCGTCTGGCCTCTTTTCAATAGTAAGAAGCCAAGTTCAAAGAATCGAAAATAGGATGGAGAACTTGGTCTTTGAATAACTCTAAATAAGAAGCATCACATCAAAAAAAAAGGGAATTCCAGCGGGATATCAATCTCGTTCACATTCATCCATTTTCATGTCTTTCATAACCTGCCATTGTATCGCTTTCAAGGTAAACGGACCAACCTCTCGAAATCCAAACTAAGGAAAGCATGGGCCTCTCTCTCTCAATCGGTTGAATTGGTAACGGCATTGGCTATTGGCCATCCGTCCACAAATCATCTGAAAAAGTAGGTCGATTCCCCCGCCAGATGTTTAATCACTTGTTCAATCCTTTCTTGAAAGAGATGCTCATCTGCTCTGGTTAGCTCGGTAGAGTGGCAGGCGAAATCCGTCTCTCTTTATAGATATAGAGTAGGCGGCTAGTAACTTCTTACTCGTGTAGTGAGAAAAACCTTCTTCATGGCCTCTTTTATTTAGATTTAGTTCAATCACGAGTTTAAGGTTTGCGATAGATGTTGCCTTTCCTGGATAAACGATCTCAAATCGGCTTTTTTATTTTAGCAGATCTGTGAAAATAATCGGTTTTTTTAAGTCATTTGTCCCTGGCATCTTATCTTCCGGTTGGAAGTGCAAGGCAGCAATCATCTGTAGCGGGCTAAATCGCTTAATCTGGACCTTACACTACGATGACTTATACTTAATCTGGCTACTCGTGCTGGTGAATTCGGCCCCCGCTACCAACAATGTAGCAGAGTATAAAGCCTGTTTGTATGGACTTGAAGCACTCATAGCTGTGGGAGCAAAGAAAGTGGAAATAGTAGGAGACTCGATGTTAGTGGTCTCACAAATTAAAGGAGAATGGGAGATAAAAGAAGAGAAATTGAGGCCCTACTTCGAGTATGCAAAGCAGTTATTGGGGAACTTCGAGACCGTAAGCCTAAAGCATTTGCCTCGGTCACAGAATCAACTCGCAGATGCACTAGCCACCTTGGCGTCCCTGTGGGAAAGTGGAGAAAGGAAAGCCAGCCACACAACCCCTAATCTTAATGAAGAGCAGAGTCCCATGCTATGAAGGATACATAGTAGCACATGTAAAAGCCGAAGAAGGAAGGTGGTACGATGATGTAAGGAGATATCTGGAAGTAAGGGAGTACCCAGAAACGGCCGAGGGGAAGACCTCAGACCTTTTTACTGCAGTTGAATGGGTTTAGCTTAGAATTGAACTAAGTGGCGTCGAATTCGTATTCGCTTAGATCTAGAAAGCGCCTTTCTTTCCTCCCGGCTCGCGCTCTTCGTTGCCTTTGTGCCACCTCGAGAGTGACAGTACAGAAGGAAGTCCTAACTCTATACCTATTCAGTAAATTCCAAGTGATGGTGATTTCGCTCCTATCCTATACTTAGTTCCCTCCTGAGTGAATTCCTTTCACTGATTCCGTCACAGGACAGTGATGAAGGGACTTAACACTACTCTTCTGTCAAGTATCAGATCGCAGCTTGCGCTAGTAATTTCCTTTCGCGAAGGGAAGATTAGGCTGAAGGGAGAAAGGAGGCAGAAGAAGAGAAGTAATGAGTGGAAAAGGGAATGCTTTTTCTTTTCCAAGGAATGAAGTAATTAATGATTAATTCAGTCTAGCAGAGCTAGAAGAGGGCAAAAGAAAGAGGGGTGCAAGAGCTGGGCATAGAAAGGAATTCCTTTCCATGTGGGGTAAAGGATGAGGAGAATCTTCAGTATAGGGCACAAAGAATTTGAATTTGAGCTTCAAACGAAGTAAGAGCGAAGTTGTAGAAGCGAACCCAGATAACAAGCCTTGAAGCGAAGCCTTATTCTCTTCCAAAGCAAAGAGATGCAGAGCTGAATTATGTCGAAAAAGGGCGCGCGGCTATTCTTCATATCGAGAAATGTTGTGAGAAGGATTTGCTGCTTTCTTACTAACAGCGGATATGCGACACTCTCCTGGATCCGTTCTCATTCAAGCTAATACCTATCCTTCTCGTCGAGATTCTTCTATCCGTCGATATCCAATCCTCGCTAGAAGGCCTGTTCTGAGTCATCGAAATCCACTTTCACTCATGCTCTAGGGGGTTGGTTGGGACATCCAAGATGCTATCTCCCATTCCGTATCTATCAATCATGGCCTCTGAGATCGTTTTTTCGAATCCGTCCTTCTTGGCCGAATTCGCCACACCCCTAGAAGGCCACATTCGGCTCAAGAGAAGCAAAGGAAAGATCCGAGTCGGCATAAGCATAAGAGGTCTTGGAGTCGGCATTCGCCCCGTTGTTGGAGGTCTTGCCAGAGCCTACTAGTAGGTAGTGGTGAGGTGGGCCCCTTCAACAAGCTTGAAAGCACCCCACTTCTTTCTTAATCTACATGATTATGAATGATATCATACTCGAAGCACAGAAAGAGCTAGCAAAGTCAGTAGCAAAGTAAGAAGAGACTAGTAGGGAAGGGGATTGGACTTTCGTTTAGAAGGGAAGGGGATTGGAGGACAAGGTTTCCGTTAGCAACGCCGGGAAAAAGAAAAGTAAATAAGAAACCTAGGAGTTGCAAGCAGCATAATAAGGGGTTCGGGCGTGATGGCTCTCGGCTTTCGTGACATTTCTTTATTCATCGCGGGACATACAAATACCAGACTCTGGCAGAATGGGCAAGTTAAGTTTGGGAGAAACAAAATATGTGTACTTGGGATGGGCTCTTCCAACAAATAAGCTTTTTCATTCGAAAGTGGAGAACGGGACTTGCCAGTTAAAGATTGAAGCTGGCTACCTGATATTCCTTTCACTCTGCATATCCATCACATCATCTTCCTGTGAACCTTAAACATTAAGTCGTGTTGCGTCACGAGTCTACAAGCCTCATGCTGAGGAGAAGTTTACAATTTTGCATTCCAGCGAAGGATCATGAAATCATGGATGCCATAATCAAGGCGGCCGGATCTATATAAACTAATTATTCTCACGCCATTTGTTGCAGGAAAATAATGAGGAATCAGCCTATAGCTTTCATTAGCCATGCACCAATGGAGATTGATAGAAGAACCTGGCCGAAGTCAGTGTTGTGTTCAACTCCGCGGGTTAGCTGGTTGGAAGGGATTGCTTTCTGCCGTCTGTCTTTCCCTTCTTTCTCTTCTCTTAGCAAAGTAGGTTCAAGTCAAACTTTTGGCTTGCTACAAGCTAGGCTCAAGGACTGCAGTCAGCCGCTTCCCCTGTAGTCGTCAGCTCGTTCTTGACAGATCCGATCGGGTGTTCATAATCTGGAGTAAAAGGATTCGAACCTTTGCATGCCGGTACCAAAAACCGATGCCTTACCACTTGGCTATACTCCATACGGCCTGTTTTGGACGATAGAACGGAGAGAGGGGGAAAGGAGAAGCAGGGCTCGAAGAACGAGCCGAGCCGTGCAAGAACGCGGGGATATAGCAAGTAAGCAGCAAGGTTCTCCCTTTAGCCTTTAGGGCCGACTACAACAAGCTCGCGACTCTAATAGAAAGAAAGGGTAAGCTCTCTGCTCTATTTGCTTGCAATGCTATATCTATCAAAGTTGGCGAACGCTTCTTTAACCTTAGACTCGTTACGCTGTTCGAATGAACTCGTTGGCTCCGCGTCCACCGGTAACCTTCGTCACCGTCAGCATTTGGTACTCTCTCGATAGCTTCAATAGTTCACTGAAAGCTTTTGGTGTAATTGTAATGAACCGCAAGCCCTTCAGAAAGAAAGACATAATAAAAAAGAAAGGCTTGGTTGCGGGAACTGACGGTGACGAAGATTACCGGGCCGATACGGCCGGTTACCGGGAACCGCAAGGTTGCAAGGTTCCCCTTGTAAAGTAGGCTTTTTGATAACTAATTAGAGTTGACATGAAATGGATCACGGAAGAAGACGTTTCCGATGAATGAATGATTCAATCCCCTCCCACTCACACGGGTTCTTCTATTGAAGGGCTTCCCCCTCTTCTATGTGAGGTGGGGCGTACGTAAGAGCGGAACCTAGATAGAACGCGGAGCGCCGGCTCCCCGCCGCCGATACTGTTACCATGCTTACCAGCTCTTACCATTGCCGCCTATAGATATAGATGGGAGGTAGGCGAAGGTAGCTTGCTTCTCTTCTCCTAGGCTACCTGCACATCTTATTCGCGAAGAAAAGGCAGCGAGCGGTTCTTCGCTTAGTAGAGCTACCGGCCGCCGGACGACGACCGCGTCTTGTTCTCG
>CANTUV010000138.1:0-187500 GCA_947685225.1 Garcia nutans | reverse complement strand
CCAAACCCTAAACCCCAACCATTATAACTTGCTTGCCCAAACCGCTTCTACTTCCAACTCTAGTACTAATGTCTCATCCCATGAAAACCTAAATTCCTATCTTAAACCCTATTTTGATGGAATAGAGTACTGTTGTTAAAAATACAATATGTATTTATTCCTAGACAATTGTGTCACATCAAAACTGAATTTCCCATGTTAAGAATAAAAAGAAATGGGACAAGGAAAATAAAAAAAGCTCTCAATGCTACTTGGGACAATGATTTCTCTAGTAAAGAGGAGGAAGAAGAGCAAGAAATTGTAAAACTTTGCCTCATGGCTATAGAAGATGACAATGACTCTAATGAGATAGGCACTTCATCCTTGAACTTTAATATAACTTGTGATGATGATGTTGATAATGGTTTGGATGATAATGACTTAGTGAGAAAAATGAATTGAAGAGTCAAAAATACTTTTCCAAAATGGAATTTTATAAACAAAAATGTTCTAAGCTAGAAAGGGACTTTGTTATACTAAAAAATTCTACCGTAGAACTAAAAACCTCCAATGAACAACTAAGAAGCTCATTGGATAAACTTTCAAAGAATTCCTCTAGCTTAGATAAAATTTCAAAGGAAAATCAAATTTTGAAAGAAGAATAAGTGAATTGAAAAATTATATTTCAAAATTTCATAAAAAGAAAGGAGGCCATAGGTACTTTAATTAGTGCTCAAAAGCCATCTTTCTCTAAATTTGGTTTAGAGTTTAATGGCTCTACTACTTCTACATTCAATGCGCCTATATTTATTAAGGCTTCTATACCTCAAACTTTTATTATTGAGGCTAAGAAAAATACTAGTGGACACACCAAGCCTAAGAGTCTCAAAATGACTAGTCAAGGCTTACAAAACCCTATAACTAAGCCTTCTAGAGTAAATCATGCATACATATACTCTAGAAATGCATAAGTGCACTCACATTTTAAACATACTTGTGATTGCCAAAACTCATAACATCATCCATCAAAATTTACGAGAAAAAGGATGGAGAAACCTAAAATTTTATATAGATGTAATTATTGTATGAAATATGATCACATAATCACATTTTTTTTTATATTAGGAAGGCTCACCTCAAGTTATAGGATCCTTCAACGACTAACCCCTAAGGCCCAAGTTCATTTGGGTATCTAAGAGAAGATAAAATATATTATTTTTTAGGTATGCCTAAAATCTATAACTAATCAAGGTATTTGGGTAGTAGATGGTGGATGCACAAGGCATATGACCAGGAATGCAAAACTCTTCACAACAATCACCTACAAGCAACGTGGTTTGGAAACAATGTTAAAGGTAAGATTATAGGCATTGGTTCCGTTGGCATACTTGGTAAGAATTTAATTTAAAATATTTGGTTAGTTTATGGTTTAAAGTATAATTTACTAAGTGTTAAGTCAATTATGTGATAAATGATACAATGTTAATTTTGAATCAAAAGGGTGTAAGATTACTTTAATAAATAGTGAACTTGCATTCAAAGGAGAAAGAATTGGTAATACTTACAAAATTGACCTACATTTTAATAATACTTTTGAATATTTAGTTACAATTAACAATGATGCTTGGCTTTGAACTATAATATTAGGACATGCTAGTATTGACCAGCTTCAATATCTATATTATATTTGAAGCTGGTCAATACTAGCATGTCCTAATATTATATTTCAAAGCCAAGCATCATTGTTAATTGTAACTAAATATTCAAAAGTATTATTAAAATGTAGGTCAATTTCCTCATCTTCATTACTATCGCTTTCACTTGAGCTCTCATATTTTTATAGCTTTGAGAACTATTGCTTTTCTTCTTTTCTTTTTACCTTTGTCATCTTATTTTTCAATATGCATTTCAAATGTGAAAAGCTCTCAAACTAGCTCGTCGATCCTAATCTTGCTAAGGTCATGGGCTTATTTAATTGAAGAAACCTTTGACTCGAAGTTTTCTTTGGATACGCTGAATGTGCTCTCAAGATTTTACTATTAACATCTTCTTGAGCATATACTTTGTCATATTTATTCAAATCATTGACAATTGCAAGTAATCGATTTGTTATTTCGGTGATATTTTTGTTTGGCTTCATCTTAAAGAGTTCATACTCATGCATAAGTATTTGGATTTTGGTGAACCTCACTAGGGTGGTGCCCTCATGATAGTTCTCAAGATTTTTTCAAATGTCATATGCATTTGCAATGTGTTGGACTCTTTTAACTTTTCTGTAGAGATAGAATTCAGCAAGATGGAGCAAGCTTGATTATTATTATAAAGAGTTTTCTCTTGAGCTTTGGTCCATTATCTCTAGGGATTGGCACTTTGACTAATTATACTTCTTGTTTAGGAGGTTTTCATTCATTTACCACACACTTTCGTAGCTCAATTCCTTCATTGTCTAAGAATAAATACATCTTGTATTTTTAATAATAGTAATCTATTCCATCAAAATAGGGTTTAAGATAGGAATTTAGGTTTTCATGGGATGAGACATTAGTACTAGAGTTGGAAGTAGAAGTGGTTTGGGCAAGCAATTTATAATTGTTCAGATTTCTCAATCCTACGTTCACTTTCTCAACAAATTATTGAGGTTCCACTAGCTTTAAGTTTTTGCAAGCTCAACTCTGATTTGGTGTTTTCAAAATATCACACTAAACTTTTACAATGGTTTGAGTATTTCTCATAGCCCAATAAGAGTTTTACCCAGGCACACTCTAAAACCTAGTATTTCTAAGCTTACACCAAACTCCTACAATGGTGTTTAATGCTCACATCCAACACTCAAGAATAACAAATAGAAATTTGATACAAAAAATTGAAAATTATTTATTTTGGTTATACAATACTTAAACTTTTCAAATCTTATCAAACAATGAAGTTTGTTAAGATATTAATAGTCTTCGAGCCTACAAAGAGTCATTTGAAAAGTAATTTGGTGGGTGCCAACTTGATTATACATTGTCTCCTACTTCAATTATTGCCCAGAATAAAATCATAGTAAGACCACCCATGGTCCGATTGAACTAGCCTTACTATGGTCGAAATAAGTTTGGTCCAATCGACCTTTTTAAATTTCTATCAAATTCTCCTCTAACGGTTAGTACAAGTGGCATCTACAAATTAAGTGAAAAAAGTAACGGCTATAATTTTTAAACTTAATTCCACTAGTTCAATCTATATGAACTTGGTTTGGTTGAACCATAAGTGGTATGCTAAAAATTTAGAAGTACCACAGGGCGTGAGCTTCACTGAAACTTTTGGAGATTTTATCTTGAGCTTGGTCCAGTCGGACTATAGCTAGTCCGGTCAGGATCTCTTGATACTCTAAGAAATTATGAGTACTAATTAGTCGTGATCTCTACCAGATGAATTTTTAAAAAATCTTCTAGGCCTAGTCTTGTCGAACTATCTCTAGTCTGAGAGGAACATACTTAGTATGGTAAAAATATGGGAGTACCTCTGCCTATGATCTTCTATGTTTGAATTACTTTGAGAATTTCGGTTCTGGTCCGGTCGGACTTTTCTCTAGTTCGATGGGCCTTATACAAAATCTTTAAAATCTTCCTACAAGATTTAACTTGATGTGGACATTAGTACTATTTAATTTGATTACTTAAGATCAAAATAAAATTTATTATGTCAAGGGTTTGGCTAACATTTTCTTTCAGTAGCTTTTTTTGTTCAATTTATGGTTGTATCTTTAATGTGATTTTGTATGTTTTAATTAGAGTTTAAATGTATTTCAAGTAAATTTTAATTTTTTTATATGTTTTTATTATTGCTATTTTAAATTTAATTGTATAAATATTACTAATTATTTACCATTATATTGCAATTGAACTTGTTTTTGTTGAGTTTACTGCATTTTTGAACTAATTTGCTGCTCTAGCCTTAAAATTATGATTTGATATTTTAAATTCAGGAGTTGCATTAATTAAATTCAAATGGCTTGTATTGTATTGAATTTATTTTGACATTGTATTCCCTCTTAAGTGAAGCCTTAAACATTTTCATTTCTTATGAGTTTCATATCAACAAATTAACTAATTAATTGTTTGCAGAAGTGCAACAGTAAACAGAATGATGTGTTGCTTTGCACATTTGTGCATAATATGGAGCCAAATAACATCACCTTGGAGAAAGCATTGGAGCTTTTGTCAAGTGATGTGAGGCAATGTGACCGACCTAAGAGGAAACCAAATGTTGAGGCTATGTAGCATTGGTAAATAGTAATTACACAACAGCTGTAAATTTTCTTAACAGCACAAACCTTGCTTGTTGAGATATGCATCGCCTCACACACAAGCAAGCATTGGGGGAATTCTTTTTACAAAGAGAAGAATTTTGTGCAATGAGTATTACAAGAAAATTTTATTTTTTTCATCTCTTATTGTGATTTTTTTAATACGCGAGCATGGTGTCACACAATTTGCATGTGACTAGCCAAAATGGAAGGTTTGGCTAGAAAGAGTAATATTCTCTAGAATGTTCTATAGGATTCTAGAGTTGTATAGATATGTAGAGAATATGCTAGAGAATATCTGTAGAATATGCTAGAGAATGTCTTAAGAATATACCATAGAATATTCAAAAGAATATGCTAGAAATTGTGTAGAACTTTAATATAAGTCATTGGATCAAAATGATTATCACCGTCCATTGAGGAGGTGGAGTAGTATAAATAGGTGTAGAATTCATTTGTTGTAGCCATCCAAGAAATCCAAAGAACTTTCAATCATTCTTCCAATTCTCTGTTCTTCTCTTATGATTGAATTACTTTCTTTATTACTTAGCTTCCGCATTTAAATTTGTCTAAGCTAGACAAGTATTTCGAGGGAAGGCTGACTAGCATTTTTTTCAAGTGTTGGAAAAAATTTGCTAATGCCGCACGGGTTTGAGCTTATGAAGAAAGAAATTTCATGACAGTTGGTATCAGAGCCAGGTTGGGAAAACTTCAACACAAGAGAATGGTAGAAGCTACCAATTCTTCTATTGCTACTAGCACCACCCAAGGAGGGAAGGGCTACAAGGATAAGTCAAGGGACATCATCGCTGCCATGGAGGAAAGGTTGGCTAGGTTTAATGCCACCATGTCCGAGATAAGGAACAAAGTCGAGGATATGGACCAACGCATCAAGGGGTAAGAGTCTATTAAGGTGGACGAGCTCCTCGAGGAGATGCAAGGGGTCTTAAACATGGCCTTGGATATAGTATCTAGAAAGATGCAATCCTTGGAGGCCACCATTGCTGCAAAGGATGATAAGGTGAATGCTTGCAAGGTAAGGATTACCAACCTTGAAGAAGTTGTGGAGAAACTCTAAACTCAACTTAGTGTGTGCATGGTTGTCGTAGCCAATGGAAGTGGAGCTATGCATGCTACTCCCACCCACAAGGCGGATATTCCCTGACCTCAAGCCTATAGTGGGGTGAGGAATGCAAAAAAAAATTGACAACTTTCTTTGGGGCATCAAGAACTACTTTGATGTGGTAGGATTCTTTGATGATGCTCAACAGGTGAAAAGCGTCACTCCTTACTTAAGGGACATCGCCATAGTGTGGTGGCAAAGGAGGTGTGATGATGTGAACACCATCGACACTTGGGAAGACTTCAAAGGGAAACTCAAGAAGCAGTTCTATCCCGAAGATGCACAAAATGAAACAAGGGCTAAGCTTCATCGCCTTCAACACAAGGAAGGCTACATAAGAGAGTATGTGAAGGAATTCTAAGAGTTGCTAGTGGAGATTCCAAACAGAGGGCAGGAGGATGCTCTCTTCTGCTTCATGGATGGCCTAACTGGATCAGCCAAGCTTGAACTCCAAAGGAGAGGAGTCCAAAATCTAGCTACTGCCAAGTCCTTGATCAAATTTAAGAGGAAGGATTTGAAGAAGGAGCAAGGCAAGACGTCCACCTTCAATGGAAAAGGTGGGTGACATAGGGATAAATCTCCAAAAAGGGTCAACCCTCCAGGGACAAAGGCAAAGGAAAGAAGGAGGACAAGGATGATGCTTCCAAGTCCAAAATTGCTTGCTTATTATGTAACGGGCCTCAAAGGGATTTTGAGTGCCCTAAGCGTGGGAAGATTGTTTCTTTATTTGTGGAGGAGGAGAAGCAAGAGGAACGAAGACTTGCTTCGATACACTTGCTTAGTGCAATCCAAGCCAAAGTGGAAGAGCAACCATGAGGCCGGATGTATGTGGAGACCGAGATTAGGGGCAAGACCATCCAAGCCTTAGTGGATACTGGTGCCAACACAGTCTATATGGCTAAGGAGCTAGCAGACAAGATTGTCTTATCCTATACCAAGGAGAAGGTCTTCGTCAAGGGAGTCAGTGCCAAGAGTCTCCCAATTGATGGTGTAGCACGAGACACTAATATCAAAATCGGCCAATAGAGAGGCAAGGTCGATATCACTATTGCTCTCGTTGATGATAATAAGTTCTATTTGGATATAAACTTTCTAGACATGGTGAAGGCTTTCTTAGTTCCCTATGTCGACACCATATGCATCATGAAGAAGGGACAACCGTATGTTGTTCCCGTCAAAAGGGAGATTAGTAAGGAAAGAATGGTGTCCGCAATCTAACTCTCAAAGGGGGTGAAGAGGAAGGAGCTAACTTATCTTGCCACCGTCAAAATAGATGAAGGGGCATGGAGAGATAAATGCACCAAAGGCAATTCAAGATGTGCTTGAAGAGTTCAAGGACGTCATGCCCGCTGAGCTGCCAAAGAAGCTTCCTCCAAGAAGGGAGAAGGATCATGCCATTGAGTTGGAGGTTGGAGTAAAACCATCTGCTTTTGATCCCTATCGAATGGCACCACCAGAGTTGGAACAGCTAAGGAGGCAATTAAAGGAATTGCTTGATACTGGATATATCCGTCCCTCCAAAGCTCCTTATGGTGCACCAGTTCTGTTCCAAAAGAAGCATGATGGATCACTTCAACTTTGCATTGACTATCAAGCACTCAATAAGATCACCATCAAGAATAAGTATCCCATCCCACTCATTACATATTTATTTGATCAACTTGGCGATGCTAGGTACTTCACCAAGTTGGACTTATGATTGAAAGTTTGCATAGCTGAAGGAGATGAACCAAATACGGCATGTGTCACAAGGTATGAGTCATATAAATTTCTTGTTATGCCCTTTGGCCTCACCAATGCGCCGGCCACATTTTGCACACTTATGAATAAGTTACTTGCTCCTTTCCTTGATCGGTTTGTAGTAGTGTACCTTGATGATATTGTGATTTATAGTAAAACATTAAAGGAGCATGTGGAACATTTGAGGCAAGTGTTCCACACCTTAAAGGAGAATGAGCTCCATGTGAAGAAGGAGAAATGTTCCTTATTCCAAGAAGAGGTGACATTCTTGGGTCATGTCATCGGTAGAGGCAAGCTAAGGATGGACAAGTCTAAGGTGCAAGCCTTTCAAGATTGGGAGCCACCAACCAAAGTCATCAATTTAAGGTCATTCCTTGGCTTGGGGAATTACTTTAAAAGATTCATCAAGGGATACTCTTCTATAGCCGCTCTATTGACAGACTTGCTAAAGAAAGGGCAAAGTTGGGAGTGGACTTCGCGATGTCAACATGCCTTTGATGAGTTGAAGAAGGCAATTGTGGAGGAGCCGGTGTTAGTGCTCCCCGACTATCTTTAACCATTTGAGATGCGCACCGATGCTTACAATTTTGCAATAGATGGTGTGTTGATGCAAGATGGACATCTTATTGCCTTTGAAAGTCGGAAGCTCAATGATACTGAAAGAATGTACATGGTGCAAGAAAAGGAGATGACCGTGGTAGTGCATTTTTTGCGCACATGGCGACATTACTTGCTTAGGAGCAAGTTTGTGGTCAAGACAAACCACATTGCCACTAGCTATTTTCAAACACAAAAGAAGTTTTCTCTTAAGCAAGCTAGATAGCAAGACTTCATAGCAGAGTTTGACTATATATTAGAGTACAAGCCCAGTAAAGCCAACTTAGTTACGGATGCTTTGGGTAAAAAAGGAGAGCTAGTTGACATTAGTAGTCCTCAAAGTACCTTGAAGGCACGAATCAAGGAGGGGCTAGAGCATGATTTCATGGGCCAAACCATCATTACACTTGTCAAAAAGGGGAAGACAATGCGCTTTTAGGTAGAGGATGGCTTAGTGCACACCAAAGGAAAGAGGCCACCAAAGGAAAGAGGCTCTATGTTCCATGACATGGCAACTTGAGAAGAGAAGCCTTCCATAATATCAAATGGGCTGGTCATCTAGGAATGTATCGAAATCTCACATTGGTGGAAGATGCGTATCAATGGCCTCACTTAAAGGATGATCTTAAGGCATATGTGAAGACTTATCATGTATGCCAACAAGACAAGGTGGAGCAATAATTACTCGCGGGTCTACTAGATCTACTTTTCATCCCCGAAATGCCCTGGGAAAGTATTTCCATGAATTTCATCGTGGGGTTACCCACTTCTGAGTGATACAATTAGGTTTTAGTAGCAATAGATCAGTTCTCCAAATATGCTACTTTCATGCCAACACTGAAGGAGTGCACCACCGAGCAAGCTGCACACTTATTCTTAAAGCATGTTCTAAAATATTGGAGTATGCCCAAGACTATTGTGAGCGATAGGGATAATCGCTTCACGAGAAAATTTTGGACCAAGTTTTTCAAATTATTGAGTGCCGACCTCAAGTTTTCAATTAGTTTTCACCCTCAAACTGATGGGCAGACGGAGAGGGTGAATGCCTTGTTGGAGTTATACTTGAGGCAATTTGTAAGTGTCAACCAACGATATTAGGCCAAGTTGCTTGATATTGACCAATTCTCTTACAACCTTCAAAGGAGCGAATCCATGAGGCGTAGTCCATTCAAGATAGTCATGGGCCAACAAGGAAGATGTGGAAGATCCAACCCGTATTCCACGTTAGCTTGTTCAAGCCATACAAGGAAGATGTAGAATATCCAAGCCGTGGAATATCACAAAGGGCGCCAATGGAAGTACCATCCAACATAACAGGGAAGTGGAGAAAATTTTGACCGATAGGGTAAAGCGCCATTCCAATCAACCACCCACACATAAACTCCTTGTTAAGTGAAAGGGATTATCCGAAAGTGAAGCCAGTTGGGAACCTATCCAACATTTATGGAAATTCAAGGATCAAATTCGAGCCTATGAAGACCTAAAGGCAATGAGGGTGTTGCCGGATTATGTGGGAGAGAATGTTACACAATTTGCATGTGACTAGCCAAAATGGGATATTTGGCTAGAAAGAGTAATATTCTCTAGACTATTCTATAAGATTTTAGAGTTGTATAGATATGTAGAGAATATGCTAGAAAATATCTCTAGAATATGTTAGAGAATATTTTAGGAATATGCCATAGAATATTTAAAAGAATATGCTAAGAATTGTGCAGAACTTTAATAAATACCGTTGGATCAAATTGATCACTACCGTTCATTGAGGATGTGGAGTAATATAAATAAGTGTAGAATTCATTTGTTGTAATCATCCAAGAAATTCAAACATTCTTTGAGTAATAAGAACTTTCAAGCATTCTCTCAATTTTTTATTCTTCTCTTATGATTGAGTTGATTTTTTTATTACTTAGCTTCCGCATTTAAACTTGCTTAAGTTAGACAAGCATTTCGAAAAAAGGTTAGCTAGCATTCTTTCAAGTTTGGGCAAAGTTTGCTAGTGCCGTATGAATTTAAGCTTGTGAAGATAGAAATCTCATGACAATGGGCAGAATAAGAGAGGATCCTGCAGCCAATAAGCCCTTAATATGGGTGACTTGATTATAGTTATAACCTTATATGTAGTTATATAGTAAATTAAATAATAACTACTAATTAACTTATAAATTTTGAAATCATTATTTAACAATTATTTTTATTTCAGCATTTTAGATTAGATAGCTTGATTTTAGGTATACATATATATTTATTTATTTTTAAAATTAATTTTTAATTACTTTAAAATTTTAAAATTATTTTTTAATTTATTATTTTGATAATGTTATTGAGTATTATAATTATTTATAATTATTATTTAATTTAAAATTTAATTTATATATTTTAGTTTATTATTTTAATTATTAGGTTAATTATTTTAAAATTTGATAATAGATTGAGATTTGAGATTTTAATGATTTGATTAATTATTTTAAAATTTGATTATAATATAAATTGAAAATTTGAGGTTTTAAAATTAGATTAATTATTTTATAATTTAATTATAAATTACGTTAAAATTTTATAATTAGATTAATTATTTTATAAAAAATATTATATCATATAAATTTATTAAAAAATAACTAGTTTAAACTATTTTAAAATATTTTAAATATATATATATTATTTAAAAAATAATATAATAATTTTTTTAAAGTAACATTTAAATATTAAAATAAAAATAATAAATATTTAATATAAAAATAAAATAAAATATAAATATTAATACTAACTATTTATATAAACTTTTTAATATAAAAATAAAAATAAATTTATCTATAATTTTTTTTCTTAAAAATTTCATCTTATATCATCTGAATCATGATTCAACTATACATAAATACACTGGGAAATTAAAATTATAGATAATAATGGCTTTGAATTGGCGAAATTTTTAAGAAGTACCATTTTGAGACTTGCAAATTTTTAATAAATGACTATTTTTGTAATATTCGCAATTTTGTTATTCTCGCTTCCAATATAACTTTCACAGGTTGTTCTTGCACATAAAAGATAAAAAGATATTATTATTTTTCAGTCTTCGTATCTGTATCCAACATAGGGCTAGATTGTTATTTTCAACAACTTATACATGCAAGGCCAACATATGAAATATTATAAATATCTCAAGGAAACATTATAAATATATTAACCAAATAACAAATTTACAAATATTCACAAATATAATATACAAATGAAAATTTTTATAAAAATATAATTTATTTTTAATATATTTTTAATAATATTAAATATATGTTTAATATATTATATATATATATTTGATGTCGTAAAATGTAAAAAAAAAGTACTTTTATAACTCCAAAAAAAGTATAATTATAAAAAAAATAAAATAAAATGCAGTAAAAATAAAATAAAAAAAATGGATTCCAAACGAGTAACAAGGAAACTTCCACCTTCGGCTGTAAGATAGCCAAAAGAAATAGGAAGTACGTGTACCATCGCAAATAAGATCGAGCCACGATTTCTCATATATATATATATATATATATATATTATATGACAGAACACACGAAGTTCTGATCACCAACTCTCAAAGCATGTATTGGTACAGCACACATGTTACAGATCCAGCACTTTCACCCATAGATGATAGATCCAACCAAAATGAAACTTATCACCTGTGAGGAATCTTAACTAGCCAACTCTTGCGATGCTGGTCTTTCAGATACTTCATCATTCTCAGAATCAACTCTGATAGGGTTGTTTCTCGGGAGAATGCTGTCAACTGGTGGATTGCTGACATAATTGATTGCTTCAGCATTGCCTCCAGCATTTGAAGTGCTCAAATTTGAACCAGAAACACACTGTTCTAGTTTTGGCTGATTTAGGGCGTGACAGTGTGGGCAGTAATAAGTAATATATGGGAAATCCTCCTTCCTCGCAAGCCCTGCAGAAACAATAACAAGCCATAGGTTTAATTGCACATGCACCCAAGTCATGCATATTTGTGTGTATAGGCATGCATATATGTGCATGTATATCAGCATACCTGACTTATTGTGGAATTGAAACGTGGATCATAAGGATTCATGATAAAATTTTGCAAATGCTAAAACAATAATGGAAGGGCATAGTTCATGAATTGAAGAATAGAAGAGATTAGACCATAGTCCCTCACCATTGTGCATATGGCAGTTGCCACATATCAGTGCATAAGATTGTGTAGGATCCTCGCCTACAAGTAATGCTGCTAGGCGAGCAACCCATCCCCCATCATGCACAGCAGAAGCCTGTGGATTGTGATGCTGAACAACAAGCTGATTATGCTTGGAAGTCTGAAGACCTTCATTTTGTGGAGAACATTGCATTTCTTCATTAGAATGATGCATTGGAGAACTCTCCGCTCTGCTGGATCTATTATGCACTTGCTTTCTATTTCGAAGCCCACTACCTTGCACAAACTCAACATCACTGCTCTTTGCTGTTGGAATGTTAAGCTTATCTTCATCTCCTCCCACGTACACTTTCAAGCCAGAATCTGCACCCAACTTAGATGCAAGCACCGTTGCAGCAGCTGCCTTTGCTGCTGGATCAGGATCATATCTCTGCATAATAACAGGGATCAAACTAGGTAAAATTAGAAATAGCCAAACATCAGCCATTTGAAAAACTTGCTGCAACCACTAAACAAAATATTTGTTAACGTTTATTTTCCTCCAATATCAAGCATCATTCAGTGCCCATCCATTGAATGTATAGAAAAGATCCAATTTAAAAAACTTAAAAGAAGAGCTATCCATTCAATTAGGGATTATGTCAACAGTATTGGTCATTATCACATGTACCTATGTGCGCATGCTTTTATTATCATAGGATAAATTCATCAAATGGGACAGAACAAGGTTTTCTGTTTTCCATTTTGCTACATAGAAGAGGAAAATAAGGAGAGAATGGCGGAAGGTTGATGATAGATAGATGATTGATGAGGATAGGCTGATAGATAGGACAACAAGAATAAACTGATTTGTTTGTTTTGTAGTACAGTAGGAATAGCAGCAGAATACCTAATTGGTTAATTATTCCCTTGTGTCATATTTTGTCTTTTGTTACTCTGCCACTTATTTGAGGACGAACGTGTACAAAAGGACTTATCAATTGGAATATCAGAAATCCTTTTCCTCTCTACGCTCTGTTCCTCTCATTCTTACTCTTCTCCCTATTCTCTTCTTCCTATTCTTCTCTAATCTATTTCTTATTCTCAAGTTCTAGTTATAACATTACACATTTCCAACTCTGATTTTCTTGAAAAAGCTAGAACACTTAGATGTTTTTATTTGCCTAATTTCATGCCTAATTTCATTCACAACTTCTGAACATATTGCTAAATTTCAGCAAGATCACTATACTATAATGTGGATCAACAAAGTTAACTTTGCTTTTGTATAAGGTAACTATTGCTAGATTTTTATACATGTTTTAGACAGTTTTTTTTTTTTTTTCATTTGTTGACCATGATATAGCCTATTTCCAATTGTAGAACTAGATTAAAAATTTTCAATTTATATATCATATAAAAGATCTTTAATAGACCTTATCTAACAATATTGGTCCAATGGAATCAACTTATACAAATTGAAGCACAGCGACCATGATAATGACCACTGCCAAAACTAAACTATTATTAATACCACAATTGTTATTCAATGCCAATATCCATCACCATCATCCTATTTAAAGGGAGAAAAAACTATCAAAGCAGCGTAACAATAACTGCACAAGTTGGCTGGAAATAACAGTGATAGAGATGGTAGCATTGATTATGGCAGTAGGATGATTCACATAGTAAATGTGTTTTCAGTAGTGGAAGTGTAATGAAAACCTTATAATGTAATCAAATACAAACGACCATGTCATATTGAATCAGCTGCCGCAATTTTGAATAGTTTATCAAAATTTGAAAAATTAATGAAATAAAATATATGAACAATTCAACTAAATATCATCATAGTGCTTAATAATTTAAAGCGAAGTAGTCAAATACCATCACTACATTTGAATAGTTAAATCCAAAATTCCTATCAAGAACATCACAAGGGCTGACAAGTTGATGTTCATTCATTCAAATATTAGCCATCAATCTCAATTTTGTGAAAACTATAAAAATGTAGCTTAAAAGAAATGAGACAATGCGGAATATACAGGATTAGAGCATTCTCCTATTCAACTAGAAAACATGAGATGGGGGTCCTTAGATAGTGACTTTGCTGCTATTAATGATGCAAATGAAGAAGAGCAAGCTGCTGTAATTCATCAAAACAAACAAGGCAAAGGGAAAGGAAAAAATTATGTGATTGTTGTGGTCTTTTAGATTTTGTAAGTAAAAGATTATACAATTGTTGTGATCTTTAGATTTTGTTGAAAAAGATGATATGATTGCTGTAATCTTTTATTTTTTGTGAAATCTAACTTCTTGTTCTATCTTACTATTATATATGTTATATTATATAATTTATATATGCTGCTATTTATTTTTTTATCATTGTACTTGCTCATAAACTTTATAACATAGGAAATATTTTAATTTCTTCTAAACATAAATTTTTATACAATTAAAAGCTTAGTGACCCAAATACAAATAATTCAAATACCGCGATATAAATTTGTGTACCAACTAAGTCTACCCCTAATATACCTCATTTTAAAGTAAGTGGAATATAGTATACCCAGAGCTGTACCACGACCCAGGTCCAGATAAATATGGTTTTAATAATCTCATTCTTAAACATTATTGGCTTTGCTCCTTTTAAAATCCACCACACAAGCTTATGAAATCTTTTTCCTTCTGCGTCTACTTGCCAACCTTTTAATTTTGACATCCAAAATCATTTTGAAAAAAAAGGACATATCCATCCATAACACTAACCATATTTGTCCTGATAATTAAAATTTAAATCCTAGAAAAATAAAATTAGGGACTACAAGTAGAGTTTGCAGATAGCCTAAAGTTAGGTTATGAGAGCTCTGAAAACAAAATCAGATTGGAGATCCCAATTGCCGGAATTCAGGAGCAGCAGTAAAGAATAGGATTTTCATCATAGCTTGTGATTGTAAAAAATAAGAAAATAGACATGAAATTAACACAGGATAGCTGCAGACAGGCAAAGATGAGAAAAGGAAGTGTCCTGACGAATGCCTTCAAACTCCAAAGAAAATGCTCAAAAGTGAAAGAATATGGAAGATAAGAGATGTTTACGTCAAGTGTTAAGCCCTAACACAAAAGCACAGCAACACAAGACTTCTAGCAATTACCAGGCCAAAATTTGAACTGTTATCCATAAGTTTATGAAAACTTCAAAAAATGCCCAATGACCCGATCAAACAAAATACCAAATTGAGCACTTCTTTTAACTCCAGAATACCCAATAATTGAAGCTGTATACTGCATAATTTGTGCCTCCATGTATGTCTCCGAAGACTCCAAAGCGCAATAACCCTAATTGTCAAAAGTAAACCAGGAAAAAAAAGAGAGAGAAAAGAAAACTACATGGAAAATAGGCAGACATCTTCTAACTTCCCTTGAAAAGGAAGTTCTAATCATCAATTCAAACAAATAGAAAGACAAAAAATTGTTCCAAATCTTATTATCATAACTTATTCGCAAGGCATGCAGTCACTTGCCAATTCAAAAATTACAAAAGGCAGATGAAGTTTAGTACATCTATGTTGATGCCTCAAGCACCAACCTCTCAAAGGAAACCCCACACACTGCACCAAAAAGATAGTTCTAGAGAAAATAAAAGGACTTACCTGAATGAGTTGCTGTGTAGTGTAGTAATTTGTCTTCTCTTTAAGTTCATCAATTTTGGCTTGCCTTTCAGCTCGCAGCCTTTCTAGAGTTTTCTGATCCTTACGGTCACCTGCACGATCATGAATTTAAAGATAATTAACATGCAAATTCAGGATTTACATATAGTATAGGAATCAAAATTATTTGCTTTCCCTTTTTCCAGAAGCAGAGTAAGGGGCTACAACCATTGAGAATCCTATAGCCCTGCCAGCAAGGTAACTATCCCTTTTAAAGATTCTAGAGTCAGTTTACTTGAGAAGGCTTAAAGCTCTACCTTGTAGCTCAAAGTCTAGAAGTAATTTTCTCATTGTATTCATAAGCCATTGAGAACCTACCTTGCAAGAGTCGCCCTACCTTTTAGCAGTAACCCCCAGGAGTAAAGCATAAAGAGCTGGTGCTTTTTAACTTTAGCTATAGTTTGCAAGGTTCTAGAGTCAATCTAACTGTATTTTAGAAATCCAAATGGAGACAGGCAAAAATATAAAGACTTGGGGCTCTCTTCTAATAAAAATTGTGCCCACCATTTTTATGTTTTTTGTCTGCTGCATTTATTGAAATTAAGTTCTGTTCATATTTTCTTAAGGGCCTCTTAAATTAAATGTTTTACTTTTTTACTTTTCAACTTCTGAGTCAAGAGGCTTCTGAGTTAGAAGCCTCTGAAGCTAATATTTTGAAAGGATAGAACGAAAGAAGCTGTAAATGAACCTGAAAACTTTCAAGAAATCAAAATTGCAATAATGAGACACTTACACATCCTTGTGAAGCTCATAAAAGATGAATAGGCAAGAGAAGATAAACCAGGCAAAAGAAACATGGGCAGAATTCGAAATGCTCTCATCTTCCAATTCAAATCCATTGATCTTGTTGTCATAATAGCATAACCTACTGCAATTACCTGGTTTTGAAGAACAATGACAGTAAGAGCAGACTGTCACATAGGATTCAGATAGCTGGACAGGAATTCAACTTCAAATCATTGTAATTCTCACAAATTCAAAACTGGCTATGAGGCCAACAAATGCCTATGAATCAAATATGAATCATTTGTACGTATTGCCTTGCAGAGGCTGAACACAGGTTAACATATGATCATGTGCTCTACCATATAAAGATGTAGCAACACATATAATGATATGAAAGAGTGCCTGATAATGGGAACACATATTCAAATGTGACTGCAGATTTACAGTAGAATATAGCTGGAAGATGCTAAAGCAGAAATGTTTGAACCAAGGTGAAATGGAAAAAGGCAACAAAGAAAACAAAGAATCATAAGGTGGAATATATAATAACAGTAAAGTGCAGAGTAAATCAAAGAGGCCAACTTAATATAAGGCCTAGACCATTAGCAAATATCAACTGACATGAAGACATGGATAGGAAAACCAAAGCAAACAAACAACACTTGGTGCTTTCAAGTTTCATGCGTGAATATTATAAGAAATGCATCTACATGGATTAGGGGGGAAAAATACCTCAAAAATGAGGGAGAAAATAATGAGATGTCTAATCATCTTCCGCCAAGTAAGGGATCTCTTTTTCATTCTAGTTAAAACGGCAGCTTCTTCCTTTGATATGTTTTGCAGTCTTTTCTCAAAATCGTCATTATGCAGTCTAAAAATACCATTCCAGATGCGAGACATAATGCCCTTTTGTTTCCTCTTAACAACTATGCTAGGATCATTTTTTCCAGTTTCTGCTATAGCGTCCTCAGCCATTTCTTTCGCTTGTTTCTTCCTCTACTACTACTGAAAGATAAAAATCAAAGGTATATATAAATGTACAACAAAACATGCATTGAATTGCACTTTGGATTGATAAAAACCAAATGAAATATCAAATAATGTAAATTTAGCCCTAGCAGAAGGAACAATTCGAAAGAATTTAGCAGTAAGTAGGTTTTGTGGATTCTCAAAATGTCGCCAAAAAACCCCAGGAAAAGTTAAGGGAAGAGAGCAATTAGCAGCTCAAACTGAACAAAATGTACTTCAGAAAGCACAAAACCAGAAGAGAGACAGAATATGACGTGTGCTAAATCAATACCTGTGGCAGTAACCCATGATACTTTCTCTAAGCATGGCTTGTAAAATGTTTTCTTTCATTATTTGAGGAAACTTATTGATAATCAGAAAAAAAGCTTTGATTCTTCCAAAGCTTAAATAGTACTTGAGAGAGTAATCAACAACAGGAGCTACAACAACAACAACAAAACTTCAGCAATGCTCACATTCACCGTAAACTGAACCCTATACTTTGAAAATATCATGGGTTATTGATAACCCTATATCTCAATCAGACACAAAACCCTAGTGGCAGCACCAAATAATCGCTTATCAATACCAAACTATTTAGCAATTTACCAAGAATTAAAGAACTGAAAAAAGGCACAAAGAAATGAGAACTGAAAATAAAAAAAGGCACAAACGGAGCCAGCACAGTTAATTTCAACTGTAATTATCCAAATCATCGAAAATTCTGAAATTCTTTTGGGTTTTCTAATCAACGAAATGTAAGAATCAAAATTTTTGTCATTGGCAACCAGATGGGTTTTTTTTTATTGTCTTCGAAATTTCTAACCCTAAATCATCAGTAATCAAAGATAACCCCCAACGGGAAGAAAAGAAAGATAACAAATTTACAATAACTCACCTATAGATTCTGATTTTGATTGATCTTCTTGTTTCTTCTGTAAGTTTGCAGATCTATCAACGAGTTCGCTTTCCCTCTCGGTCAAGAATGCCATTCAGTTTTGACGGAAGAGGTCGGTGATTTATACGGTATCGTATTGCTTAAAAAATCCTACCAAAATATATGTAAAAAAATAAAAAGCAGATATATATAGGAGTCACAAAAAGTACACTACCCACAAAAATTATCTTATTTAAATGTCAATTTATTTAATTTTTAAACTATATAAATTTATTTAAATTTTAATTATAATTATATATATTTATTTTAAATTTATTTAATGTCATTTATTTATTATTTAAACTCATTTAATTATTTATTTAAATATAAAAATTTAAAAATATTATAAATTTAAATTATAAAATTATATTTTTTTAATTAAATAATTATAAATAAATATTTAATATTATTATAATTTTATTTAAATAATTTTATATTATAGAATATCATAATAAAAATAATATATAATAAATATATAATTAAAATTTAATGAAATATAATTAAAATATATAATTAAATTCTGATAATAAATATTTAAATTCATCACAAATAGTAAAAATAATATAAATAATTATTTAAATATATTTATAAATTATTAATATTTTATATAAATATATCAAAAAATATCTTATATGTTATCATTCATAGTCATATGCTGCAATTTATAAAAGAATATGTATACTAAAATTCTAAAAAAATTAAAAATTCACCGGTTAAATTCCACCAATAAAGCTTTTAATAAGTTATAAAACCTTTTGACACGGAAAGAAAAAGAACAAACTGTCTTCTCTACTAAGTCATCATTTGAAATTCCGAAACTATATTTTCTCACTCTATTCATCTCACTCGACATTGTGAAATCCTAATTTTCTTCCCTTAACATCGCTAATAGCAAACTCTACAAAGATTTTATTTACTTTCGGAAGTATCAACTTTTTTTCTTTTTATCATTGACTTCTCTATTGCTCGTCAAAGTTCAAAAAGTAAGTTAAATGGTAATTTTATTAAATTTTTTTTTCATCATATGTGTTTATATGGGGTGAGTGGATTTAGCTTAATGATCTCATAGTTGTTGGGATTTACGCCTCAATCCCGAATTAACCCAATAATTACTGAAGTAAACCGATTCGGTAATACCCAGGAAGGACCACAATGATCTCTTTAGACAGTATTACCATTCCACGTAAAATCCCAGTTGGGCGGAGGGGTCACAAACTGTCCCACTTAAAATCCGGCTTTCTAGACAAAAGTTACATGCACGGTATATTATCTGAACTTTCGTAGCAGAATGACTCCAATAATTATTGTCTGAAATTTGACCTGTTGATACCTTCAGAAAATTATGGTAGGAAAATAATAAAATGAGACACAAAGATTTAACGTGGTTCACCCTTAACTTTTTAGGGCTACGTCCACGGGACAAACTCTGAAATATTCTTCCACTATAAAAATAGTAGGCTACAAAGAGATTAATACAAAAATAGTGGCACTCTCAGTGTTTACAAAACACTCCCTAAAATATTAGTCCTCACTATTTTCACTCTCCCAAAATTTTAGGACCCTTCCTAAAATTATAACTCTCTCATTCACAGATTTAAAGTTGAATCTGTGAGTTATATAAAATGAGCTGAAGCATCTCCTATTTATAAGAGGAAAAATCGCATAATAAACGCGTTGCACAGCTAAACATTAGTTGCTTCTCAGTTTAAAACAAGTCATATACGGCGCCTAATATTTCCTGTCCAACTTGCATTAGCTGTTTAATTTGCAAATTGAATTGCAAATTTGAGCAGCTATATTTGACACTTCTTTCTTCCTTTCATTCACATCCATCCATTCTTCTTTTGACTTTTCAAACTTTTTTTTTGTTTAATTTATAAATAAGTGGGTCCCACTTGAAGTGGACACCACTAACAATTCTCCCCCTGGACACTTCAAGTGGAGATATTAACCGTACTTTCCTTCATTCCAGCTGCTAGTCGACAAAATTCAAATTTGTCCTTTGAAAGAATCTTTGTCAACATGTCTGATCCATTTTAATCTGTATGGATCTTTTCAAGTTGTAACTGCTTCATCTCGAATACATCCCTGATCTAGTGATATCTTACATCAATGTGCTTTGATCTAGAATGAAATGAGGAATTCTTCCCTAGATGAATCGCACTCTGGCTGTCGCAGAACACCAGATACCGTTCTTGATGAATTTTGATTTCATTCAAGAACTTCTTCATCCATAATAGCTCCTTACACGCTTCCGTTAGAGCTATAAATTTTGCTTCAGTCGATGAGAGAGTGACACACTTCTGTAATCTCGATTGCCATGACACAGCTCTCCCTGCAAATGTGATTAGATAACTAGATGTAGACTTTCTTGAGTCAACATCACCAGCCATATCTGCATCAGTATAACCAATTAATACTGGCTTATCTCCTCCAAAACATAAACATGTTTTGGTTGTACCTTTAAGATACCTGAATATCTATTTCACTGCAGTCCAATGTTCCTTTCCTGGATTTGAAAGAAACTGACTCACTACTCCAACTGAGTGAGCTATATCTGGCCGTGTACAAACCATGGCATACATCAAGCTTCCAACTACTGAAGCATATGGAACCTTTTCCATTTCTTCTTTCTCTCCATCTGTAGAAGGGCATTGTTTTGAACTCAATCTAAAGTGATTAGCAAGAGGACAGCTAACCACTTTAGCATTCTCCATGTTAAATCTTTGAAGTACTTTTTCAATGTACTTCTCTTGTGACAACCATAATTTCTTGGCGCTCCGATTCCTTGTAATTTTCATGCCAAGAATCTGCTTCGCTGGTCCCGAGTCTTTCATGGCAAAAGACTTACTTAGCTGTCTTTTCAAGCTATTAATTCTGGCAAAATTCTGACCAACGATCAACATATCATCCACATAGAGTAAAAGAACAATGCAGTCATCATTAGAGAATTTCTTCATAAAAACACAGTGATCCGAAGTAGTCTTCCTGTAGCCTTGCTCCCCTATAACAGACTCAAACTTCTTATACCACTGTCTCGGTGCCTGTTTCAGGCCATACAAGCTCTTTTTCAACTTGCATACATACTCCTATTTTCCTTTTTCAATGAAACCCTCTGGTTGCTCCATGTATATCTCTTCTTCCAAATCACCATGTAGGAAGGCATTCTTCACATCCATTTGCTCGATTTCCAAATCAAAACTGGTGGCCAATCCGAGCATTGTCCGAATGGATGTCATTTTTACAACAGGTGAAAATATCTCATCAAAGTCAATACCTTTTCGTTGACTGAACCCTTTCACCACCAATCTAGCTTTGAACCGTGGTTGGAAGCTGTATTCATCCTACTTGATCTTGAACACCCACTTATTCTTTAAAGCTTTCTTGCCTTTGGGCAACTTCACCAGCTCAAATGTTTGATTCTCTTGCAAGGACTTCATTTCATCTTACATGGCTTCAATCCAGCTCCTTCTATGTTCATTTCCTATTGCTTCTTCAAAGCATTCTGGTTCTCCCCCATCAGTAAGTAAAACATACTCGTTTACTGGATATCTAGTAGATGGTTGTCTGATTCTACTAGATTTTCTTTGAGAACCTTCAAGTGCTGGTGGTTGAACTTGAACATCATCAGAATCATCTTCTGGTTCATTCTAATACGAAACTTCTGGATTTTCTAACTCTGGCACTTGTTCTTCTGGAATATTTTCTTCATCTCCAACTGGTCTTTGTTCTGTTGTTGAAGGAACAATCTGTGCATATGTTGAATCACCATCAGATCTATCGGCAGTCAGCTTTTGAGTCTTTTCAACATCTTCAATAGTCTGATCTTCAACAAATATAGCATCTCTACTTCTCACCATCTTCTTTTGGACAGGATCGTAAAATCTATAGCCAAATTGATCTTGGCCATAACCCATAAATACACATTGTCGAGTCTGGACATCAAGCTTAGACCTTTCATCCTTAGGAATATGCACAAAGGCTTTGCAACCGAACACCCGTAAATGATCATAAGAAACATCCTTTCCTGACCATACTCTTTCTGGAATATCAAATTGTAGAGGAACACAAGGTGAACGATTTAAAAGATGAACTGCTGTAAGGAGAGCTTCACCCCAAAACCTTTTAGATAGCTTTGCATGTGAGAGTAAACATCTGACTCTCTCCATCAAAGTTCTGTTCATCCTTTCAGCTAAACCATTCAATTGCGGTGTCTTGGGAGGTGTTGTTTGATGTCGAATACCATTCTCTCTGCAGAAAGCATCAAATGGCCCAGTGTATTCTCCACCATTATCTGTTCTGATGCACTTCAGCTTTTTGCTTGTCTGCCTCTCAACCAAGTTTAGAAATTGTTTGAAAATATCTAAAACTTGATCTTTAGACTTCAAAGTGTATACCTAGGTCTTCCTAGAATGGCCATCGATAAAAGTTACAAAATATCGATTTCCACCATATGACATCGTCAATGGTCCACACAGATCTGAATGTACCAGATCTAACACATTCTTCATTCTGGTAGGTGGAGTAAACTTGAAAACAACTCTGTTCTGCTTTCCCGCCATACAATAAGAACACTTCTCTAAGTGAACTTTATCCAGTCCAGGCAGCATGCTCTTTCTGACCAGAGTTGTCATTCCTTTCTCACTCATGTGGCCTAGCCGTTTATGCCACAATTCAACTGTACTGTCATCCTCTGCTACACTTAAAGTGTCTTGAGAGAGCTTCGCAATCATCACGTACAGCTTTGGATCTTTCCTTCCTTTGGCTACTACTAAAGAACCCTTTGTGAGCTTCCACTGGCCATTTCTGAAGGTGCTACAGAAATCTTCATCATCAAGTCTGCCAACCGAGATTAAATTTGAACGCATGTCAGGTACATGCATAACACCTTTTAGAATTAATCTCGAACCATTTTCTGTCTCTAAGCAGACATCTCCCTTTCCAACGACTTTCAATAATTTGTCGTCTGCTATCTTAACCACACCCAAATTGCCTGGTGTGTAAGATGAAAATTTTTCTCTTCGGGATGTTGCATGAAGTGTAGCTCCACTATCAATTACCCAACTGGTCTCATGGGTTGCAAGATTGATAGTGTCGTCAGTGAATAGCTGAAACTCAGCAATGACATTGGCTTCATCGTCACTGCTTTCTTCTTTCTTTGCTTTGCCTTTATTCTTCCCCTGCTCGCTTTTGAACTTCCGGCAATATCTTTTGATGTGCCCCTTTTTCCCACAATGATGGCACAAGATATTAACATATTTGTTTGATTTTTCTCTGCTCTTGTCTCTTGTATTTGAACTCCTAGATTGGCTCCTTCCTCTGGGTTGCTGGTTATTTTCCTTTAGCATCTGCGACAAGAATGTCTAATTGAGATGATGAGAAATTTTGTGCTCTTCTCCTCATCTCCTCATTTAGAATAGCATTTTTGACATATTCCCAGCTAACTCCACTACGAGGTGTAGAGTTTGTTACTGATATCTTCAAAGTCTCCCATGACTCTGGCAAAGAAGCAAGCACCATAAGGCCGAGGATTTTATCATCAAACTTTATGTCCATACTTGACAACTGATGAATGATCGCCTGCATTTCACTCAAGTGATCTGCTACAGAAGTACCTTCCCGGTATTTGAAATTCATCAACTTTGTCAAATAAAATAACTAGTTGTTGCCGGTCTTTGAGGCATATAACTCCTTAAGCTTGTTCCACAGTGTCCGAGCATGTGTCTCATCAGAAATGTGATTGTACACATTATCATCGACAAATTGTCAAATAAAGCCGCAAACTTGTTGATGCTCGAAAGTCCATTCTTCGTCAGTCTTGCCTTCAGGTTTATTTGTGCTAAACACTAGCTCGTGCAGTTTTGTTACCATAAGGAGATCTCTCATTTTGTTTCTCCATATATGATAATTACCGCCATTCAGACTGATCATCTTGCTCGTCTTAGCCTCCATTACTTATTCACAAAAAATTTTCTTAATGAATAGTAACCGTATGCATGAATAGTATCGTATGTATAAATAGTACCTACACGTGAATAGTACTACAAATAGTATACGTGAATAGTATACGTAAATAGTAACCTTGGATGTTACTATTTACTACTATTCACAATAAAATAATTCCGCAACGGTTTTTCGAACGGACTGCACCAAAGGACTCGTCGTAATTTTCTGATCGTCGTGATATACTTATTTTTAAAATATATTCACGGATCCGGTACTGCTATCTGACCGGCTGGACCTGCCGAAACCTTCGGCTCTGATACCACTTGTTGGGATTTACGCCTCAATCTCGAATTAACCCAATAATTACTGAAGTAAATCGATTCGGTAATACCCAAGAAGGACCACAATGATCTCCTTAGACAGTATTACCATTCCACGTAAAATTCTAGTTGGGCGGAGGGGTCACAAACGGTCCCACTTAAAATCCGGCCTTCTAGACAGAAGTTACGTGCACGGTATATTATTTGAACTTTCGTAGCAGAATGACTCCAATAATTATTGTCTGAAATTTGACCTGTTGATACCTTCAGAAAATTACGGCAGGAAAATAATAAAATGAGACACAAAGATTTAACATAGTTCACCCTTAACTTTTTAGGGCTACGTTCACGGGACAAACTCCGAAATATTCTTCCACTATAAAAATAGTAGGCTACAAAGAGATTAATACAAAAATAGTGGCACTCTCAGTGTTTACAAAACACTCCCCAAAATATTAATCCTCACTATTTTCACTCTTCCAAAATTTTAGGACCCTTCTTAAAATTATAACTCTCTCATTCACAGATTTAAAGTTGAATCTGTGAGTTATATAAAATGAGCTGAAGCATCTCCTATTTATAGGAGGAAAAACCGCATAATAAACGTGTTGCACAGCTAAACATTAGTTGCTTCTCAGTTTAAAACAAGTCATATACGGCGCCTAATATTTCCTGTCCAACTTGCATTAGCTATTTAATTTGCAAATTGAATTGCAAATTTGAGCGGCTATATTTGACACTTCTTTCTTCCTTTCATTCACATCCATCCATTCTTCTTTTGACTTTTCAAATTTTTTTAAATTTATAAATAAGTGGGTCTCACTTGAAGTAGACACCACTAACAATAGTCATAGTGTATTGTTTTTTGTTTTGCATTAATAAATATTTACTATTAATTAATAAATTTTATTACTTAATTTATATGTTAGTTCAAATAAATTAAAATTTTAATTTTTGAAAACACTTATATGTTATATTTATATATTAAAATTAGAACATAAAGAATATTAATATTTCAATGTTCACTATTTAACTTATCTCACTAAACAAATTTTTGGTATTTAATATGAAAGTTTAATATAGATTTTCTTTATCTCTTTTTTGTATAATATTTTCAATAAAACAAAATAATACTTCTTTTTTGTATAATATTTTCAATAAAACAAAATAATATTTCTAATACTATGTAATTATTTTTATTATACTCTCCCATAATTCTTTTTTTATTAAATGATAGATAATATGAATTTCTAGATTAATATCATTGTAAAAATATTGAAAGAGATATTGGTTTATTACACTAAAGTAGTAATTATTATTTATACAAGTATACATAATTTTATGTTTATATATCCTTTTTTTATAATAATATTTATATTTTTTTATTTTTTATGAAAATTATTTTTTTATTAAACGATGCAACTTAATTCATTAATGAGCAAAATAGTTTACATCCAAAGCAACAAGAGGAGAAACAGTATCGAGACACTTCTCTATCTAAATTTAAAAAACAAAAACAACTAGATTTAGCAAGCTTATGCCCACCTGGCTACACCACCTATGAATGAAACTCTAAGAACAAGACAAAGAAAAAAAAACACTTGCTGCAATTTATACATTCTCGAATCAGCAAGTCAAGGCCACCTCAAAACTCAGCTCCATCTTTTATCTTGTCAATGACATATTTGCAATCAAATTTGATGACCACCTACATGAAGCTTAGGTCTTTTGCCAATCTCATCCCCATTAAAATTGCCATAGCCTATCAACTATAAGAATCCCAGCAACCTATAATAGTTTTTTATGAACAGGCAGAACCATGGTCTCTAAATGCAGCTCTCAATCCCACAATTCCAGCTTTGTTCATGCTTACGAAAGAAAAGATTACTTGATATTAAAGACTTCTTAAAAACTTCTAAATACAAAAGAACTTAAAAATTTCAACGATGTTTTTCCTTTGTTGATTAAACATATTTATAGAAAAGGGAAAGAGAAGCCATTCAATATTGTTCACATCATTATTTACATCATATATTCTCTATTATTACACACCATACATCACTGCTTATAAAACACTCAATAATTTATATATATTTTACATGGGTGGCTAAAAATAAGCCTAACAAGTGCCTGTCACAATCTCTATTATTGGTGGCTAACAGATAAGCCATGCTGAAAATAAGCATTATTAGTTTCTCATGACTTTTGATAAGATTTCAGATAAAAGGATTTTACGAATCTTGAAATAAATCTTCAGAAATGTAATCATCTGATTCGTCTGAAGAAGAATCCTTACCTTTGATCCTATCATGTCTTTCTGTAACTTTTGTTGTACAAGTGGATGCTTCGTCTTCCCCTAACGCTTTAACAACTATGTTTTAAGCGTATCCTTAGGGACTATTTTAGCAAGATATTAAAACCACTGGGTCAAATTGGCAAATCCTTCAGTCAGATGTTTAACTTCTTTCTTAGTCAGCTCAGGCTAGGTAATTAAACTTACTCCTTTAGAAGAATAAATAAATGATAGTCCAAAAAATTCAAACTTATCCCACCATTTAATCAATATTCTTCTAACTAACCATGGGATATCTTTAATTTCTTCACCCATTCTTACGCTATTAGGATATGAAATTTGCCAATCCCATTTTGCAATCCAAGGAACCTTATATCTCATGGCAAACTCTAGATAATGATGAGATTTATGATAAGGGTTCTCTACAACAAATTGTTCATAAATGGTTCTTACCTTACTAGGTAGGATAATTGGGTATAAACCCCAATCATAGAACCAATTTGAAACCAATGGGGAATTTGGACTACTTCTTCTAGCTGGAATTAAATCCACCAGCTAAATTTTTGTGCTTGATTATTAAGAGTAGTGATCCATGCCAAGCATTCATGTAGTCTATATAAATATAAGATCTATAATAAGATCCATGTTTTAAATCTCTGATAGTATAAATACTCCTTCCCCATTCTTTTTTGGTAATAATCTTTTTAATTATGAACTACTATAAGCAAGTTCTGTAGCTGACCTCTCTATGATTGAAAAAATTAATGAACCTGTTTCACCAAGAATTTGTTGGTAAAATTGATAATCTTTTGGAGTTAAAAGTAAAATTCCTGGCATAAATACTGGCAACCTCATTAGGTTGTAATTCTGCATGTTTAGCATTAATAGTTATCAAAAAGTCCTGAGCCACTAGGAATTTTTTTAATTGCTTATGCAATTTCATTTCATTACATAAAGCAATACCTTTATCAAGTACCTCAGTAGTTAATTCTCCATATGTATAAGTATCATGTGGAATAGAACCATTAAATTTATTCTTTATTCTGGTTCTTAGCCTTTCTGCAAACAAAGGAGGAAGTATTGATAAGAACTTTTCCTTCTAAAAGCTGATATGGTTATCTTCTCTAGTAAAATAGTAGAGAAGAACACATCTTTATACCACGTAAAATGAGACAAATCTGGATATTTTAAATTCTTTTATTGCTCACGAGATGTGTCTAGATAAGTGGATGTTGTACCAATAAAATGAATCCCCATACATAGTCATGCAATGCATAAAATTTTTAATTTGGTATTCTAATAACTGTGAGCGGAGATTTTTGCCCTCACTCTCGGTAAAATAGTTCTTGCGACTTCGGCACTGTTAAGCTCTAGGTCTTAAAGAATACGAGTCTAAACTTAGAGAATATGAATTTCCATCTAGATGGATTTGAAAGAAAATAGAAAGGGTGGATGACTCGATTTCTATGGAATTCTCAACCCCTACTGGGTTCAAAAAGTTGGGTATGTATGAAGAAGATGAGAAGTGATTTTGCACTCCCCAATATCCAATTCATTAGAACTGACCTCATTTTCAGATCTAAATATTATTAAAATTTTATATTATTACAATAGTATTCATGTTATAAACAATTTAAAGTAGGTACGAAATAATCATATCATAAATCAAAACAAACTAAATATGCTTCCATACAAAAATAAAAATATACCCTTATAAACATCCAAGATCCACAAAAGGTAAAAAATATGTCCTTTATAATTGTCTCCAAATATAAATTAAATAAAAGAAGCAACATAAATAAGGCACTCACAAAGTGAAAGCATGCTTTTTATAAATCTCTTAAAAATACAATCAATAAATAAATACTAACATGATTTCATCATCCATAATAAGACAAATAATCAAACAAATAGATAATCATCACATAAACAATTGTAAATTAGGGCTAAACCAATAAAATTAGGGTTTTATTGTCAGTTAATGGTTCCAATTATAAAACTAGGGTTTTTTGCTACAAAATTGGAGTTTTCTTTACAAATTAGGATTTTAGCAATAAAACTAGGGTTTATAATTATGGAAATAGGATTTAACTAAAACATGCAAAATTAGAGTTTGATCCTAAAACTAGTGCTAGAAACATGCAATGTAGGGTTTCATAAAATCATTGGGTTTTATTGTGAAATTAGGGTTTTATCATTTAATTTAGGGCTTGATCATACAAATTAGTGTTTTTATTGTACAATTAGTGTTTTATCTTAAAACTAGAGTTCAATATGCAAAATTAGAATTTTTGCATATTAAAGTTCCAATTTAACTTAATCCTAAAACTATGGTAAACTGGATGAAATTTCAAAATTAAACTAATAATATAAAAGAACAGCTAACTTTAATAGCATTAAAGAATGAAGATGACCCAAATAAATCAAATAGAATTAGTTAATAGACCATACCTACATTGTTGGCTCTACCAAGATGATTTTGTTGAACTAAGCTCTCTATTTAAATTGCTTAATTATTTAGGCAGGCATGGATCAATTAAGGTTCTTGGTTGATGTTCAAATAATCCGAGGATTATTTGTTGTTTTAGCTACTGTGCCTTTTTGGTTAATTGCTTTCTATTTCTCCTTTGGTTCAATTATGTTCTAATTGCTAATTGTAGTGGTTGTGCCTTCTTTTTTGCTAATTTTGTCTCTCTTCTTAATTGTTGCTACTAATTGGCTTTTATAAGAAACCTTAGGGCTTAATCAGGTTATCTCTCGTTTAAGAAATTCTAGTTGCCTCATAAATCATTCTGTTTATCCGAATTAATTGAGTCTTAGTAGAATTAGGATTTTAAGTCGGCCTCGCCATGACCCTTTGCTCTTGGCCAATTGGCTTGGCTAATTCATCACGAATTTTAGGTTGGTCCAGTTTAGATTTTTTTTTTGAATTAGACCAGAGTCAGTTTGGGCTTTTAATTAGAACTGAATTTTGATTGGGGACTTTTAATTAAAACCAATTTTAATTCGGGCCTTTTAATTATAGTTGAATTCAATCCGAGCAAGAATTTAGTGTTTATAGTCTTGCCCCTACCTGAATGATCTAGAACTTTGGTGGAAGAGAGTAAAAAGAAATGATATAGCTTCTAGATTTTGCACCAAGTGTTTGCAAATCAAAACACAAAGACGCCAAATAAACAAAAAAGAATTCAAAGGATGGATACCCTATAGTGAGGAAAATTTGAGTATCAACATTCGATCATTGGGCAACTCTAGTATCCCAATAGGTTCATCAAGTGACTTTAATATCTCGATGAAACCATCAAGCGATAGGTAAAACAATAACCATCAACCGACTTTAATATCTCGATGAAACCACTAAGCATGTTTAATATCTTGGTAAAATAATAACCATCGAGCAACTTTAATATCTTAATGAAACCACTAAGAAAATTTAATATCTTAGCAAAACAACAACCATCGAGGGACTTTAATATCTCGATGAAACGAACTCGGATACTAAGGGTGGATGTTTTACCAAATCTGCAAAACTGCACCGTCAGGAAACTTTAACAAATTTAATATAGGCTGAAGATTTGGATATTTAGCAAATTTGCAAAACTGTGTTGTCATCATACTTTAGCAAATCCAATATAGGCAGAAGGTTTGGATGCTTTACCAAATTCGCAAAAATGTGCTGTCAGTATACTTTAACAAATCTAATATAGGTTGAAGATTTGGATACTTTAACAAATCCAAAGAATTCATCATATTTGGGAAAAAATGAGTAGATTGGTTGTGAATGCTTTAACAAATCTGCTTAAAGATGTCTGCCTTTGCAGAAATGGATCGTCATCTTTATTCTTTATTCTTAGGAATGGACCTTTGTCCTATATCAACTTTAGCTCTCCTAGCTTGACTGACCTTCTGCCATTTGTATCTTCTTTCATTTGAGAGTCTGGCTTTTCCTCTAGCCACTTGTTCCATTCTTTAATGAATTTTCTTTTTATAAAAAATTCGGCTATTTTTTAGCCCCCATATCCTCTCTTTGCCCCCCCCCCCCCCATATACGTTAAAACATTAAAAGAAAGTTTAAAAATATTTTATACACGTATAAACTCAAAAAAATTGAAAAGGAAAAGCTTTGCCTCATGTGTAGGCTCAAACTGATGGTTTTGTGCCCATTAAGCTTCAATTGATACTTTTGTTTTGTCTCATTCTTTGCGTAAGCATGCGACTCCATTTTTGCACAGTGATTGGATCATTTTCAAGCAATGGGCCTTTCATACCCCCTGACACTGTGTTTGCTTATCATTGTTTACTTCATAAAGTGTCGATTGTTCACTGTGATAAAAAATAGGCAACAAAAATGCAGTGTGATATGCTTACGTATGTATATATGTATGATATGCATGAATGATACTTATAGTGATTATACTGACTCACAAACTGAGTGATAGGCTATAGAACTTCTGTTGGCACCTTCGAGATGTTCATTTAGGCCTTGCATTGGATCATTAGGAGATGTCACATCCATAGCTTCATCTTCAAGATATAGAAAACATGTGTAGTGGGGCCCAAGCAAGATAGTTAGAGATAAAGGATGTATCCATTTCAAACTATAATTCAGCACATTAGTTGGTAGCTTCTTTATAACCTTGCAAACAATTCTTTCATTAGCCTACCTTGCCCAATATGTCCTTTAAGGTTCGACAGTACAATGTATTTTCCTAAGCTTGAAAGGTCATGTGATAAGAAAATATTTTTTTTTGAAATTTAATTTTAATTTTGAAATCAAATGTTGGCTTTATCAAATCAATGTCAATTAACACATCTATAATATTATAATATTATCAAATCAAATGTTGGTCTTTCAAATTAACACATCTATAATATTATAGCCCTTGTTACCATAATAAATTTGGAAATCATTTCCATTTGAGTGAGAGTTGTTGCACTTCAAATAGACACAAATACATTACTTGGCCAAAGATCTCATGAAGTTTAAATATTATCTATCTCATATGCATGCTTTTTTAAATAATCTCTACTAATAGATTCCACCGACCAAGAGAGAGAGATCAATAGGTCTTAACAGGCTTGACAGTTGAGCATTTTACCGTCTTTTTTTTGGCATTAATGATGTTGGTGGAATTTTTCCTATAATTCCTGCCAGGTATTGATCAAGTTTAGTGGCAATCGCAGATACCACTGAGCCATTCAGTGTAGTTGTGCGCTTATTTCATTTCGTATCAAATAATTTTTGGCACCATGCTTTCTTTTGGCTTAAGCAAAAGCCATTTTTTAATTGGGGTTGATGCGACACTGCTAATAGATCTTCACTCTATAAACTTTTTGTTGGAACTGTATGCTATTTGAAGCATTCTTAAACTCTTAGCACCATTTTCACCTTCTAGGCATATAGTTATCTTGCTTCATGAAAAGATAAATCTTGAATGTTATACCACCTTTTTGGTAGATATCTAGATTTGATCTAACTATGATAAACTTATTCTTTTTCTTTTGCAAAAACTCAGAGCCTTTTTCTCCTCTTTTTTTTCCTTTTTTTTCCTTTTTTTTTTCTTTTAGCTCTTTTTTGGATGTGGCATTTCATCTTTTTGCCTTTTTTTCTTTTGGAATATCAAGTCTAAGACTTTCAAGCTTATTGACTTGGAGCTATGTTGGACATTGTGAACTAAATGAAAGATGATTTTAGATAAGTCCCTAGTTAGGCTGAACCAATTTAAGTCAAACTCTTCTCGTTGGCTGAGTGAAATTCAAGTACTACATGAGTGGATATATAGGAATCCAAATCTGTTGAATCGCTCATGTTATGCTTTTCTACATCCTAGGTCTTCCCGTTCCTTCATCTGGCTGAATGGTTTTCATGTAGCATTCAGACCGAATGACTCTATGAAATTACATCGATACTTTCACATATTAAGGGTAACGTAGGATACATTTCTATTTTCCCCCCAGTGAATCTTTAGAATTACCACTACTTAGCTTTCAATTCACCTCTGACCATCAAATGAAATGTGAATAACCCATCCTCCTCTCTTTGAAACAAGGGGCACTTCTGGTTTTGTCGGTGCTTGAAACAATTTTGTCTTCTCCATATTACTATATCTCTAGAGTCAATAATTTTTTTATGAGGAACTACTGAACTCAATCACTTACTGCCATTACTCTTCAGTTTTTTGTTGAGGTCTATCCTGTAGAGGTACTCAAATTGGATCAGTGATCAATTCTAGTTTTCGTCATAAACCTAATTGGTTACTTCCAATTACATAAATCAATAGTTCAAACCGTACTCAAAGGTAGGGCATTTCCCATTTTTATAGGAACTTTTGTACCAGAAATAATGGTATCTCCAATTATAGCCCCTCTGAGATATAAAATATATCTCTTCTCACCATCCCCATAGTGTATGAGACAAATGTATGCATTTCGATTAGGGTCACATTCTATGGTTACAATTCTACCATATATGTCTTTTTCATTTCGTCGAAAATTGATTTTACGGTATAGACGCTTATGACCTCCCCCTCTATGCCTTGCGGTAATGATTCCTCTAGCATTACGGCCTTTACCATAACAATGTTGTCCATAGATCAAATTATTTCATGTATTTCGTGTATTAGATTTCACTTGACTGCCTATGACTCTATTACGTGTGCTCAAGGTAGAAGTTTTGTATAAATGTATCGCCATGCTATTAAGTATTTTGATTTAAGTTCTTTTCTTTCTAAGAGGTGGAATAGAATAACTCGGTTGAAGCGTAATGATCATACATCTATAATGCATTGTACGTCCCATAATAGGTCTCATTCTTCTACCCTTTCCCGGGCATCGATGGCTATTCATAGCTATTACCTTGACACCAAAGAAGAGTTCGAACCAATGCTTTATTTCTGTCCTAGTTGATCCTGATTCGACATTAAAAGTATATTAATTTTTTCCCAATAACCGAAAACTTTTGTCTGTAAATACTGCATATTTGATTCCATCCATAAATCTTTTTTCTTTCCTATGAGTTCTAGTCTCAATAAGAATGCTAGTTCTTACTGTTCATATGTTATGATATGAATATACCACACCAATTCGTTATGATGAGATTCCATTGATACAGAGCCAATTTTAATAGACTTATTGGAGGGTCCCATTGGCATGCATCCATTAGGAATTGAACCTACGAATTCGCCAATTATGAGTTAGGCACTTTAACCATTCAGCCATGGATGCTTAGCGGGGATATATAGGAATAAACCCTAAACCCTAAAACCTTCTACTGCTTTAGGTAACAAGAACTCTATTGGTTTACTAAACCGCTCTTTTGGGTTTTCAATTCAAGCTTTCATAATTTTCTCCCCTTTTTAGCTCTAATTTTTATCTAGCCCACCCTTTTGGGTTTTAAAAACTAATGATCTGCTCTAATTTTTGCCTAGGTCATCCTTTCAGGTTTTCAACCTAGCATTCCTTTTTCTTTCTTTTTTTATCTTGATTATTTTGGGTCATAACTCTAAGAAGTCATATTATTTATACTATCTTATACTTTTGACTATGGAGTAGCACGAGTCTGCTTCAATAAGGATTGATCTTTTTATTATCCTAACACCATCTTAATGATGAAATAGATCTGAGATATTAGGTCTAGTTCAGGTAAACTTCAACTATCCTTATGGTCTTGATTAAGTATCTATTTCTTCAATCTTTTGGCTTCTTGGTAGCTCAGTGATCATCAGACTTATCATGAGTGTGACACCAGCTCAGGATATGTTATTGGATTTACATGTCAATAAAAAGCAAGCTAAAATCTCATTAAGGCTTAAAAGGACAAACTAGGGATTGATATTAACATGATGGATACTAGTTATTGGCTCATCAAATAATGCCTAGATCATTTCTCTCTTAAATAAGCAACATTCAATTTCGCCTCAAAAGTTCATCAAAGCATGTTCTAAGATCGACTAGGACCTATATACAAATAATTTTATAGGAGCCCTCTCTAAGTAAGCATACATATCTCAATGCTATAAAAAAATTATCTCATATAGTAAAGCCATTCAGATTATGATGCATAGACATGCTAATTTATGAATATCAAGCTAAATTAATCATCAATTGAGCACCGAAATGAACAAAAACTAACAAAATTATAAATGTAACAAAAGTAATTTATTCAAAAAAATTTAATTTGAAAAATATAATTATTCAAAATACTAAAGAAAGAATAAAATAGGTAGCACTAGGGAAATTTGTTGAATCAGAGTAAAAAATGCTTTGTCTACTTAAACATGCTAGGGGTGAGAATCTTGCTATTATCAATAAGATCTTGTATCTCATGCCTTAAACATATACATCAATTGGTGTTATGACCTAGTGTCTGATGGAAGTGGCAATAATGTTGAGTGTTGAGCTGAGGCGGTAGCGGATATGGTAATGGTCGAGGTGCCAATAGTTATAGTAAATCCATCTTCATTAGATTTTCAAACACCTTTGACAAAGGTTCCCCTAAGTATGAAAATTTATTCTTCTTTATTGGCTCAGTTATTGCATTTATCTCAACATCTTTCTGTCTCCTTTGACTTTGCCTATTGGGATGGTAGCCACACTTGTTGCTCCCTTTTTCCCTTATTTACATTCTTTTCTCTCTTTAATTCTTTTAGCTGCAGGCCAATCTCATACAAGTCTTTAAAACACTTAGTTGGTATATGGCTCAATTGATATTGCAGAATAGGAATTGTCCCCTCATTTCTTATTTGATCTCTACTAGTGGATCTATTCCTTATTAAATTTGCCTTTCCTTTTTTCTTTATATTAGTGGTAGATGCCTCATTACCATTATTGTGATCTCCAAAACCTCAATCAATTAAGCCTTCATGATCCCAGCCAATTAATCTCATAACCCAGCCATCGTAGCTTTGACAACTTTATTTATTATATACTTAAGTTAGTTTTCATCCATCTTTCTTGACTTGAGACTTACAAATGGAGCACTCAAATCAAAATCACTCCTTTAGATGATACTGATTATGGCGCGGAAACTGCTGCTCTTCAAGTCAAATAAGTTATGTGATGCAATGGATGCATGCATGTGCAGCAAACAAGTAAAGGAAGTTATGGCATTCCTTCCAACCTTATATCTTTCACACATGAATGGCAAGTCCCTTTTCTTATGTGTTATGGTTAATAAAGATATCAATATTGAATATTTTATTTTTGAGAGTCTCTTAGATGAATTGATCATTAATTGTGTTTTCAAATACAGAAGTCAATCTATGATAATTTTCATCAATTAAGTCTTAATCTTTTGAGTCCACTGAAAAATTCAAGCAGCATTTCTGCCATATTTTGAATTAAAACTAAATAAATTAATAGGTTTATTATAAATAGACATCTTACTTAGAATAGCAACTAATGATCCATGCTATAAATAAGCCCATAACTAATATGACTTAGTATAAATAAGTCCAATTTGCAAAATTAGGGTTTTAAATTATAAAACTAACATGTAATTAAAGTTCCATTTTAACTTAATCCTAAAGTTATGGCTTACTGGATGGAATTTTGAAAAAAATCAAAGCAATAATCTAAAAAAATAGCGAACTTTAGTAGCATTGCATTAAAGGATGAAGATGACAAAAAGAAATTAAATAGAATTAGTTAATAGATCATACCTACATTGTTGGCTCCACCAAGATGATTCTATTGAACCAAGCTCACTATTTGAATTGCTCAATTGTTTAGGCAAGCCTAGGTCTCTTGGCTGATGTTCAAATAATCTGAAGATTACTTGTTGTTTTAGCTACTGTCTCTCTTTGGTTAATTGCTTTCTAATTGCTAATAGTAGTGATTGTGCTTTCTTTTTTTCTAATTTTGACTCTCTCCTTAATTGCTGCTATTAATTGCTTTTTATAGGCAACCTTAGGGCTTAATAAGATTATCTCTCATTTAAGAAATCCTAGTTACCTTATAAATCCTTCTGCATATCCAAATTAGTTGAGTCTTAATAGAATTAGTATTTTAAGCTAGCCTTAAACTCATAGCGAATTGGCTTGGCCAAAGATGAATTTTGGGCCGGTCTAATTTACCTTTTTTTTAATCAGACCATAATCGATTTGGGCTTTAATTAGATCTAAATTTTAATTGGGGCCTTTTAATTGAAACTAATTTTAATTTCGACCCTTAATTAAAATTGAATTCAATCCAAACTAGAATAAAGGGTCTATAATAACCCATCAATATTCCATTTAAAAATAGAAGATCCATCATATGGCACGTAATTAAATGGTTTATCTTTAAATTGAAGATATATAGGTGAAGGCCTATGATAATAAGGCTTCATGGGCATAGTTGAATTAGGTTCAGGATATGAATCCTATTAATGTGACTAGTTTCTCTTAGAACATAAGAATTAAATATTTCTTCTAAATTATTGGTAAATAATTTAAAAGTTTTATATTGAGTAACAAAATTAGACTCTCCTTCCTCTTCTACTTCTATATCATATTAAACATTAGCTGATTTACCTTCCTCTTTAGTTGGAGGAGCAATTTCTTTTTTCTTTTCATTTTTAAGTCCTAATGAGGACAACTTTTCACCAATTCTTCTACTATATCTTTTTTATCATCTTTTTCTAGGTATATTTTTAACTTATCTAACTCCATTAGTTTAAACATGACCTTCTTCTCAAAAGTAGAGGCTGATGTAGAGGGTATATCTTTCTTTTGGAATGAAATATCAATTTTCAAAGCAGATAATTGTACCTCTATACCTCTACTCTTTCCAGCTGCTTTCCTACTTATTATAGGGTTAGATTTATGAAATTATTCTGTTGGATCAAGCCTTCTAAACCACTTTCTTCCTTTTTGAAAGGAGAACAAATGATTTCCTATTGATCATTTATTTTATAAAATAAATCTGCAAGTGGTGGATGGATGCTTTTTAATAAGCTTCCCTTTTGTTGTATAATAATCTTTATAAGAAGTTTCTAATCTAACCATGAGCATGAGGGCCCTATTTGGCTTATTTAGTTTTATGTTTTAGTTATTGTTATTTATTTATCAGGCTTAATTTGTAATCTTTGCAGTCCACCCTTATCAATGAGCACATCGAAGACCGATTCTCTAAGGCTATCATCTCCTATCAGGCCACTCACTAGGAGCTTGATTATCTCAATTTAAAGATAACTAGAGTGGAGCGTTGGGTTGCTAAGGCAGAGAAAAGGGGGGCTAAAGCAGAAAAGAAGGCCTTTAAACTTGAGATGAAGGTGCCGAAGGCTGAGACTCTGGCCTCTGGGAACACTACTAAGGTAGCAAAGACATAAGAGCTGCCAACCAAAGGGTAGAAGGCCCTCCTTGATTTCCAAGAGAATGGGTGGACAAGTCTACCTTGGGAATATTCAAGTTCCAGAATAAGGTCATTGAGGACCGTTGAAAGAAATTTCCTAGGGACAGCTTCTCTTGGATCTTGGACATTGACCCAACCAAATCCCTTATGAGCTAGAAGCTAACGATGATGAGGCTTAAGGTGATAGAGATTAGAGTAGTGTATAGCTCATTTAGAGCTTTTTATTTTTTTTATATAGCTTTTGCTGGGTACAGAAAGCTTACTCTGGGGGCGACCTATAGGAATTTTGAAGGTCAACCTCCCTATACTTGCTACTTTTGTTTTGAAATTAATGAATATGAATTTTCTTTCCTTATTCCAAGCTTGTTATTATTGCCTTTATTTAATTATTTTTATTTTGCTTGAGAGCTTGTGCCCGATTTTAATTCTTGAATGAAAATTAATGCGTAATCTAAGCGATTTGATTTGATGCATGGTTCAAGTGCTCGGTTCTGGTTCATGGTGAAAGCGCTCGGTATATGCACGATTGAGGTGGTTGATTAGGTGCATGGTTTGAGTGTTACCTTAGGTGCACGACTAAGTTGTGTGAATTAGTTTAATGTAGGATTGGAGCACCAGGGATTGATGCACAGTTAGAGTGCTTAGATTACTACATAAAGAAGTACCTTATTTTATTAAATGGATGGCTAGAGTGCACTATTTATTTAATTGGAAGCACGGTTAGAGTGCTTTATATTATCACATAGTTTGAGTGCTTATGTCTTGTGCATGATCAAAGTGCTTAAGTTATTGCACAGTTAGAGTGCTTAGGTTATTGCACGATTAGAGTGCTTAGGTTATTCCATGATTAGAATGTTTAGGTTGAGGGCACGATCAAAGTGCTCTGTTTGATCTTTCCAAGCTCGGTGCTTAGTCTGTGATTGATTGTACAAAGCACTTAGTGTTTGTGTGTTCCATACATGTGTTGTTTATTTTTTTTTTTAAAAAAAAACAATCATAAATAATGCTATATGGGCATTTTGGCGATTCCCTTTCTTCTTTTGATCTTATATATGCATATCCGTGATCCTTGCGTCCGACCGCCGGTGTTGATTTTTTCCCGGTTTTCCGGCTGACAGCGCGGTCCAACCGCCGTCCAGCCCGATTTTGCCTATATATAGGCTTCAGATTTTCAGAAAAAGGGTTGGCTTTTGGAGACTCCGGGCCTCATGCTGACGAATTTAATCCGTAATCAAGAATCATAATCCAAGGTCCAAGAAAACGAGATCTGGAACTTCGAAGTGGAAAAATCCTAAGCAAGGTAATATTCTAATCAATTCTTTGTCAATTTAAACATTTCATAAGCATTCCATCTTCTTCTCAATTTCTTCTTGGTCAAAGACCTAATCCTTTTAGGTCTAAGGCCTAATGGACTAATTAATCAATCTGTTGGCACGAAGCCCAAATTACATCTTTCCGGTACAAAGTACCTAAATTTCACAATTAAAATCAACTTTTTGGCACGGAGCCTAAATCGCACCTTTTTCGGTACCAAGTACCTAAATTTCACATTTAGCACTAAGTGCTAAAACTCACCATTTTGGCATGAAGCCCGACAATGCAGGCCAAAGGCCCAAAATTTACATCCTTTTGGTACAAAGTACCTAAAATTGCACCATTTAGCACTAAGTGCTAAATTTCACAAATTTGGCAAAAAGCCCGATCAATACTTGGCATGAAGCCCGACACTAGCACGAAGCACTAAGTGCTCAAAATCTCACATTTGGCATGAAGCCTAAATTGCACTCCTTTGGTACAAAGTACCTAAATTTCACCATTTAGTACTAAGTGCTAAAACTCACAACTCTGGCAAAGTGCCTGAAAAATGCACGAAGCATACACACACACATGCATGAAGCATAATTTTTATCGCCTTTAAATAGGCTTTTCCGAACTACATGGGCTTTGATCTCCCATTCAAACGGGAGTATGTAGGCATATTTGGGATTCACCCCAAATAGCAAGTCCACAATTTACTAACAATCTGTCTCTTCTTTTCTTCATTCCTTTTAGATTTGTTCTTTTTGCAAGTTAGTCAAATGCATGACATAGTCCCCGAATCCTCCTTGGGTTCGCAGACTAGAAACCTTTACATTGGACAAGTTATTGGAGTCAAACAAGGGTTTTCTTAGTTTTTCCCTTCGAACAAAATAAAATGAGTGGCGACTCCCGACAACGAGTGAACTTTCGCCCGGATCCTTTTCGGGAGGAAAACCGAGGTTCACAATTTGGCGACTCCACTGGGGACTATAAAAACCATTTATGGGATCCTAGTGGACTACTATTGATTATTTGATTAACTTGCCACGGGAGACCATAAAAATAATTTATGGGATCCTAGTAGGCTATTATTGCTTATTTGACTAATTTGCCCTTCTTTAGGGTGTTTTTATTCATTTTGCAGGGTACCCTAGCAATATATATCCTCTCCTTAAGGATATTGGAATGAAGATTGGCAAAAGGAATCTTTTTCCTTGGATGGATCTCTTGTTTGGCTAAATGTGCATTTGTTTTGTCATTCAGAGAATCTTTTTCTCTTGCATATATGGGGGAATCCTTTTCCTCCATTACATAAAAAAATTATTTTCAAATGAATTTCTTCTCTTTCTGTTCAAACTTCTGAGTCTGGATAGCAAGTAGCGCTGACCGGCAGGTCTCCTTGATTATGCCGGCGGACAGCCAAAGCGTCCTCCCTGTTGTCGCAAACCATTCCAATCCTTTTGGAGTGGCCTATGAGTAATCGTACTGTTGGACCCACGCGAAACTCCTTGTTTCACATATGGTTAGGTATATCTTACTCAAGACTCAAGGGTCCCTATTATAAGCCAATTCTCTATTTTTCATGTGCCAATAGAACCTTCCCTTAGGTTGTATGTACCAAAATAGTGCCGCATTCCATTAAAATGAATTGTGATGTGATGAGGTGCATTCATGCAACATAACAACATTGTTTTGGGGAAAAATTTTGATGTACATAAGTGGACCAAGAGTTTTCCTACCCTACACACCACCCTGATTTTTTTACCTTTGACCTTTTCAGGTATCCACTATCCGTGTGCCGTCACCTACACAAACTACACCAACTCCAACTGGGCAATCACCCACAAGCTCTACCACTCCAACTTCACCAACCACTCCAATTCCTGAAATGGCTACAATTGAACAGATCAAGGCCTTGTTAGATGGACAGGCTAAAGAAATTGAAGCTAGGATGCAAGAAAAAATTGATGAAGCTTTAGCCGCCCAGAGGGTAGCCATCCTGGCTGAGTTAGAAGGAGCACCAAAGATAGTCCCTACTCTTGGAAATTTAGGGAAGGAACCTATTGTGGGACAAACTAGTACCCCCATGACTGCTCAGAATACCCCTGTTATCAATTTAGAGGATCCACCCTCTAAGAATGTCACTGAAACTGATGAACTGAAAAGAAAACTTGAATTGCTGGAAAGGTCAATCACTGCCATGAAAACTCATAAAGAGGTGGTAGACATGGATTCTTTATCCTTGTTTCCCCAAACTAGATTGCCTCCAAAATTCAAGATGCCTAGGATGGACAGATTTGATGGGACTACTTGCCCTAAAACTCACCTCAAGATGTATGTGGGGGCATTAAGCCTTGGGGTCTAAATGATGAGCTCTTTGCTCAATTATTCCAACAATCTTTGACTGGTGCTGCCCTCAAGTGGTTTGTAAGCCTGGACCGTGCCAAGATTAAGACCTGGGAGGATATCTGCAATGCATTCAACTCTCAATACCACTACAATATTGAGGTGGATGTCACTAGAAGAGAACTTGAAACCACCAAGCAGAACAACAATGAACCCTTCTCCTCGTTCCTTACGAGGTGGAGGGCAAAAGCCGCCCAGATGATCAATCGCCCTTCAGAACAAGAGCAAATTGATATCATAATCAGGAATTTAAGGCCTACATATCAAGCCCAACTGCAAACCCAATACCTACCTACTTTCAAATCGCTCATTGCGACTGCAACCAAGGTAGAAGATCTGATACAATTGGGTAAGATAGTAGATGAAGAAGCTATCTCAAAGTATAAAAAACAAGGCCAAGCTGCTTCCTCAAGCGAAGTAAATGAAGTGGCCAATATTGCCCCTGCGAATCCTTTACGTGTGGGCAATCTTGGGCAGAGAAATCAGCCAAGAAGGCAATATACCGACATTGGGATGCCCCTTCACCTAGTGTTTAAAAAGGCCGTGGAAGGGAAATATTTGAAGCCTTTGGACCCAAGGCCTCCTCCAAACCCATTACCCTCCAATTACAGGGCCAATGAGTACTGTGAGTACCACCAAAGAAATGGGCACAAAACAGATGCTTGCTGGACTTTGAAAAACTGCATCCAGGATTTGGTGGATAGTGGTGACATCATTCCTCTCAGGAGGCAACCAAACATTAACACTAACCCCTTGCCCAATCATTCCATCAATGCCATCACTGTGGAAGATTTCATGCAGTTTAGTCTCTTTGATGAGGATGCTATGATAACAATTGTCGAAGACAAAAGGGACTTCACAAAGCTGATCAAGACAACAGATGGACCACTGATGAACTGGTACGCCGAGGAGGGACAAGCTGCTCTAGTCAAAACTAGTCCAGTGTCACACCTTGAACCCAAGTCTTGTACCGAGTCAAATTCTGAGTCAAACACCAAGCCAGAGTCTAGTTCTGAGTCCTCTATAGCTTCAGATTTAGAGAACCCAAATGTCACAATTAATGTAATCTTAGAGAATGACTCCACCATTATCAATGAAACTCTTCAAATTCTTGGTTACCCTGTGTCTTTTGCTTTCCAAGTATTATCTAGCAAAAATGAAATAAAAGAAATAAATTAAAAGATAATAATTGGCAAAGAAAATGAACATACATACAATGCATGTGATTGTGTGAATAAGGAGCAGGTTCTTGAATGCATCAGAAAGTATGCCGACTGCTTCATGTTGGAGACAAGTGATGTCACGGGAATAGACCCAGCCATAGCAGTTCATAAGATTCCGCTATATCCCGATGCAAAGCCGGTTAAGCAGAAACTGAAAAGAATGAAGCCAGAATGGTCTTTGAAACTTAAAGATGAGATTGCCAAGCAACTGGATAATAAGTTCATAGAGCCAATTCTCTACCCTTCCTGGTTAGCAAACATTGTGCCGGTCCCGAAGAGAGACGGAAAGGTCAGGATGTGTGTTGACTACAGAGATCTGAATAAAGCTTGTCCGAAGGACGATTTCCCGCTACCACACATCGATTTGCTAATAGACGGGATGGCAACGACAATCTTTCATGACATGATTTACAAAGAAGTAAAAGTGTATGTTGATGATATGATTGTCAAGTCAAAATCTCCAGAAGAGCACGTCTGAGCACTTGAGAAGTTCTTCCTTAGACTTCGCAAGTACAATTTGAAGCTTAAATCCTGCAAAGTGACTCTTTGGTGTAACATCAGGCCAATTTGGGATATTATTGGTCCACCATGAACACAGACTGTGTGGCATTTGTGCAAGGATGTCATCAGTGCCAAATATTTGCTAAGCTACAGAAGCAACCTCCTGTTGCCCTGAATCCAATCACTTTTCCATGGCCCTTCGCTACTTTGGGAATTGATATAATTGGTAAAATACACCCAAAAGCCTCGAATGGACATCAATTTATCTTGGTAGCAGTGGATTACTTCACAAAGTGGGTTGAAGCAGCTTCCTATGCAGAATTAGATGCCAAAAAGGCAGCACAGTTTGTCCGAACCAACATCCTTTGTCGGTACGGAACGCCATTTGAGATTATCACTGATAATGGGACTCATTTCCAAGTAGAATTTGCTAAGCTCTTGAAGGATAAGAAGATCCAACATCATAAGTCCTCTCCTTATAGATCCCAAACAAATGGAGCTGTAGAAGCAGTGAACAAGTCTATAAAGGTGATCATACAAAAAATGATCAAGGAACATAGGCGTTGGCATGAGAAGTTGCCATTGGCTTTGTGGGGATACAGAACATCAGTTAGAACTCCTACGGGGGCAACCCCGTATTCACTGGTATACGAAATGGAAGCGGTACTCCCCATTGAACTGGAAGTTCAATCGGCGAGGATAATTCAAGAAAGTCAGATAAATGAAGCTGAATGGATCAGCAATTATCATCATCAGTTGTTGAGTTTGGATGAAAAAAGACTTCAAGCTCTACATCAGATTCAAGTGTATCAAAGGCGAATGGCCAGACATTTCAACAAAAAGGTCAAAGATCGAAAGTTGGAAGAAGGTTGTTTGGTTTTGAAGGAGATCAGAACACCTGTTACAGATCCTCGTGGGAAGTTTCGTCCTCATTGGGCGGGACCCTACATTTTGAAGAAAATACTTTCCGGCGGAGCCGTCATCTTGTCTGATTTGGATGGTCTGGAGTTCACAAACCCATGCAATCTGGATCAACTGAAGAAATATTATGTATGATCATGCATTCCAAAAAGGAACTACTTTAGACCTGATTCTCGCAAACTAATTCGAGATATGTAGGCAGCTCTCCTTGGGCACGGTCTAAATTTTAATAAAAATCATTCATTCATCTTTCTTTTGCCAAAAAAAAAAATAGAAAAATCCCGCTAAGTCGAAAACCCACAAAGGTCGGCTTAGGCAATAGTGGGGCCCGCTAAGTCGAAAACCCGCAAAGGGCGGCTTAGACAAGAATGGGTAAGAGCTCGCTAAGTTGAAAATCCGAAAGGACAGCTTAGGCAAAAATTAGAGCAAGTAAATAAAGTAGATAATGCTTGGAAAGCAAAGGAAAGAGTCATGCCAAGAAGAGTCATTCATTCCCAAGGGAGTCATTCATTCAAAAAAAAAAAGTCAAAAGTCAAGTCATAACTCCAAAATGTCAAAAACAAAGAAAAACCAAAAAGGTAAAAAGACAACTTAAAAAAAAAAAGAAAAAAAGAGTCAACCCTAGAGTCTAAATTCTGTGCCTCCTACTTGGAGCTGAGTCTGCAGCGTCTGCCTTCTCCTCGTTAAGAGGAACCACCTCATTTCCCGCCAGCTCCTGCAGCAATGCAAGCCTCCTTGGCTTTTTAATTGGCCAAACTTCAGCTATAAACCAAGTTCTGTACTCGGGAGTAGTCTGAACAAGGGAAGGCTCTGCAAAAAGCCTGATCATCTGGTGGTCCCTAACTTAAGTTTGAAGAACAGCTCGAGTAACTCCGGGAATAATTTGGGGGCAACTTCAGAAAAATTCAAGCTCCTCCCCCAATGGAGTTGGATTTCCTAGAGGGTTATTTCTAAGTTCTTTACTAGAAATAATTACTGATAGCTTGAGCTTGAGGCCTTGTAAAGTTGAGAAGCCTCCGAAAAGTCCCACATAGCCAATTTGAACCTCATGCCTTACAGGGGGGGGGGGCATTTGAGTCACATCCAATGATTGAGCAGAATTCCTCAAAAAGAGGACACATCTCGTCCATCCGGGCACCAAACTTGAAGCCAATCTGTCTCTTTTTTTCTTCATTCCTTTTAGATTTGTTCTTTTTGCAAGTTAGTCAAATGCATGACATAGTCCCCGAATCCTCCTTGGGTTCGCAGACTAGAAACCTTTACATTGGACAAGTTATTGGAGTCAAACAAGGGTTTTCTTAGTTTTTCCCTTCGAACAAAATAAACTGAGTGGCGACTCCCGACAACGAGTGAACTTTCGCCCGGATCCTTTTCGGGCGGAAAACCGAGGTTCACAATAAGAAAAGTCTTTATATGAAAGATTTATAAAAGGGAGAGAAAAAATACATAAGGAACCTATTTATTTAAAGGCAAGCTATTAGAAGTATAGCCTCAGGTTATTGGCATTCCACATCCTCAGAATATCTTTCCCCTCTATCTTCTAAAGCTTGTATTGAGTACTTTGGCTATTCTATAGGCCTTTATCGATTGGCACCGAGCTTTCCAAGCCCAGTACATCCATGAGTGGAGATGAATCTTCTCAATACCAATTCTCCCTTACTGAACTGCTTATGGCATACCCTTCTATTATGAAAGGTGGCGACCTCAAGCTTTGTAAGGCTCTGCCCTAATTCCTGCCAATTCTCTGTTGAACTTTAGCATTTCAAGGTTATACCTAAAGGTGAGCTCCTTATATTCTTTGAAGTTGACAATTATACTTGATGTTAGCCTGATCTCAACAAAAATAACAAACTCGGTGCCATAAGTTAGTAAGAAGGGAGTTTCTCTAGTAGTTGTTCTTGGTAAAGTGCGATAAGCCTAGAGCACATTGTAAATTTCTTCGACCCAGAGACCCCTGGCTTCATCCAATCTCTTTTTTAGTCCTGAGAGTATAGTCTAGTTGGTTACCTCTGTCTGACCATTTGATTGAGGGTGGTAGACTGAGGTAAATTTAAGCTCTATCTTTAGCTCAGTATAGTACTATTTGAACAATCTACACTAAAACTGCTTGCCATTATCTATGATTAAAGTATGGGAAATGTTGAACCTTGTTGTAACTGCCTTTTGGAAAAACTTGATGATAAAGGCTAGAGTGATAGAAGCAATGTGCTCTGACTCTACCCACTTAGTGAAGTGGTCTACTATAACTATTAAGAACTTTATCTAGGCCGTGGCCTGTGGAAAAGTCCTAAGATGTCCATTCCCCACTGGACAATGGGTTAAGGACTTCTGATAGGTCTCTGGACGGTTAATGGTTGGTGTTGCAGGTTGGAGTGCTTATGGAACTTGTCACACTTCTAGACCAAATCTTTTTGCATCTTTATCCATGGAGGGCCAAAAGTATCCCTGTAGCAGTGCCTTCTAGGCTATTGCATGTTCCCCTTCATGAGCTTCGCAAATGCCCTCATAAATCTCTTTGAGCACATACTCACCTTCTTCCTTGGATATACACCAGTTTAAGGGATGAAATAATGATCTCATGTATAAAAGTCCATCATAAATGGCATATTTGCAAGATTTTCTAATATTTCTATTAGCCTCCACTAGATCCTCGGGAAGATCTCGCGAATCCAGGAATTAGTAAATTGGTAGTCACTAACCTTCTATGGGTTCTATCACCATCACAACTAAGCTCTCATGACTAGGCTTCTGAATGGATTTAGAGAGAACTTTGTACTTACAGTGGCTTTAGCCAGCTTGTTAGCCTACTCATTTCTCTTGTCTAACTATCTGGTGGATCTCCTATGAACAACCCTTCTTCTCCAAAGCATATAAGAGCTTGGCTTCTTTATACATGTCCTTTGGTTCTCTAGTCTTGTACTTCCCAGTTAGTTTATTAACTACCAATAAAGAATCAAAGAAGATTTGTTATAGCTCGGGTACTTCTATGGCCAACTGCAGTTCCAAAGATAAAGCTTTATACTCAGCCACATTATTAGTGGCTATGAAGTTAAGTCTTGCTTGGTATCTGATGAAGATTTTTCTGGTCCTTCGAGGAATACTCCAACACATGCTCCTTTAATGTAATAAGCCCCATCTACATTAAGGAACTAGGCTTCTTTTACTCATATAATTATGTCATAAAGTTAGCTAAAAGTTGAGCCTTCATAACTTGGTGGCAATTTCAGTAAAGTGACCTAAGGGTTTCTGGCCTTTGCATGGTCTTTTTTTAGTTAATGTGCATTGTAATGTTGTGTGCGTCAAAATAAGGCCAAAGCTTTTCTAATGCGATCCTAAGAACCAATGCCAACTTCTCTGAAGGCAAATACTTGAGCTCAGGGCCTTTCAGAGTATGGTTGGTGTTGTAGATGGGTGCTTCTATCTATCTTTTTCTCTAACAAAAAATGAACCCACTGCCATTGAGGAGGCTGACAGATATAAGTATAATATTTCACCTTGCACAAAGTCGACCTAGAAGGGATGGTGAGCTTAGAAAGTTTTTTGGCTTAGTGAAAGCATGTTGGCATTCATCTGCCCATTTAAACAATTTTAGGTTTTTCAAGAGCTGGTAGAAAGATACGCACCTTCTGTTCGAGCACGAGATAAACCTCCTGATGGTAGTGACATGCCCATTAAGCTTATAAACTTCCTTAATATTATTAGGGGGCTCCATTTCTATAATAGCTCGGATTTGCTCTGGGTTAGTTTTTATTCCCCTCTTTGATATCATAAAGCCCAGGAATTTTCTAGACTAGACCCCAAAGGCACACTTATATAGATTTAGTTTCATTCCTGCCCACTTAAGATTCTCACAGACTTCTGTCAGGTCTCTAGGGTGTTCTGTCAAAGTATTGGACTTAATTAACCTCCACGTTGCATCCAATCTGCCCTTGGAAGAGCTCATTAATGAGCCTCTGGTAGGTGGCTCTAGCAATTTTAAGGCTGAACAACACTACCTTATAGCAATATATGCCTTTTCTAGTTGTAAAGGAGGTCTTATCTTGATCCTCGGGCTTCAGTGGGATTTGGTGATAACCCAAAGAAGCGTCAATGAAATTTTACTCTTCATATCTAGCAATAAAGTCAGCAAGGCGATCAATGTTTAAGAGTGGATATGAATCTTTAAGGCATGCCTTGTTATGGTCAGTAAACTCAACACATATCCTTCACTTCCTGTTAGGTTTCTTAACTAAGACAACATTGGCTAATCAGGTTGGGAACAATACTTCTTTGATGAAGCCCACCTATAGAAGTTTTTTTTACTTCTTTATCTGCAACTAACTGCCTCTCTAGCCCATGATTTCTTTTCTTTTGCTTGACTGAGGTAGCATTAGCATCCACGTGGAGCTCATGCATCTTAATCTCGGACGGGATTCCTTTCACATATATGAAGGTCTAAGTGAAGACATCTTGATATTGCTCTAGGACATGGGCAAGGGCGAGCTCCTTTATAGCTCTACTGGGGCTCGCAATCTTCAATTTTAAAAAGTCCTAACCTATATGTCTTTCAACATGTCTACTAGTTCAACTCTGGACTTTGAGTTTTCTAAGGTTAAGGGAATCAATAGGGAGCACCATGTTAGCATCCTTTAGAAGGATCGCATATGAATCTCATTTTGCCTGCTGGCTCGCCCTCAAAATAGCTACTCCTTGACAGGTTGGTACCTTTATCATCAAGCTCTTCATAGAGATATAAACATCCACCCCTACCAATAGTGGGAGCCCAAAGATTGCATTATATGCAAAGCTCATGTCCACCATTATGAAATAAGCTTTGCAATCTCTTACAATTGAGTCGTCCCCCAAGTGAACTTCCAGCATGGCCAAGCCTGGACATTGTGTCTTAACATGCCTGCTAATGGGGCTGATACCATTTTGAGTGTGTTTGGGTATAGGTCAAGCTTCTTGTAAGCCTCTAAAGTTAAAAGGTTTATTGCACTACCTATGTAACACTCTTATGCCCTACATACATAAAATACACACATAAGGTACAAGAAACCACATAAAAATTTCTAAGAAACATTTGCCAGCATATCATTTATAAAATTATCATTGCTAAATCTTCAAAATTGAAAATTTTGCAGAAAAAAATGCACTCCCAAAAATTCAATTTTCGTAAACTCCACAACTACTCCAATTTAACTAAGCCAAAGAAACACAATATCAATCAAATAATAATAGATAAATAATATACAACTTTTATATAAACATAATATTTATGAAACTTTAATTGATTTGACAAATATAAAATAGTTATAATTATAAAACCATAATATATTGAATGTAAAAAAAACTATGGATGATATGCAGTACTAGTAGGAAGGGTCTTGTTGTAAAATCTTTAAACTTTTAAAATCAACCTCAAACCTAAGCCTTCTTAGACTTATCAGTTCTCCTTATATTTGTATTCCTATCATATGCGCAATAAAATTTAATCGTGCTAAGCTATACAACTTAGTGATACTTACTTTAAAAATAAACAAATAAATAAATAAATAAATTGGAAACCTATATTTGTAATAATTTTAACATAAACCCTTTTATTAAATGAAATAATCATAATTTTAAAAAGAATTCCACAAACTTCAACTATAATTTTAACAAATTCACTTTTTAACATTTTGTAGAGCCTAGCCTAGCTATTTGCAAGTGCACAAGTCGTAATCAAGTAATAAAGTGTGAGTAGAGCATTGTTCGCATGAGGAATGATATCCTAAATACTAAATAATTAAACTAACTATTATTTGGACGTTTAATTGATGTGAATTAAAACTAAATTAAGTAAATTAAAACTAAACTAATTTTGAAATTAAATCTAATATTTTTGGCATTAAGGTTAAACCCATCCTTATTGATTTACTATAGATTTCCTAAAGTATTGTTTTAATCTAAATCTGCTCTTGATTATTGGTTGGGTTCTCCTAAAATAAAACTTAGTCTCTCTCAAATACTAAATATAATATTGAACTTAACATTGTGTCTACTATCGTGATCATAAGCAAATTAAGCCAACTCATAAATATTTGTGAGTAAGCTTTGTATCAACCTCTTAAGTATTTACCCTATCTCTAGACGCAAACTTAAGCCTAAGATTGTTATCTCCTTAAACTAATATTATTCTTCTACTCTCATTTCATCACATAATACCTTAGATTAATTAATTATCGGCCAGATAATCAAAGTGTTAAGATCAAAGATAATAAAATAATCAAGAGTAAACTTTAATTGAATCAAATTAAAAATAATTACTCTATAGAAAAAATAAATAAGAAAAGTTTAACCCTAATAAGGATTTTAGTTACTCATCATTGAAAAGTGAGACAAAAAGTAAAAATAGAAGATTGAAGACATAATTGAAATTGAAACTAGAATAAAACAAAAGAAAACAAATTAAAAAGATCAAACTTAGAAACAAGAAATCTCTTGGACTTGAATGGCTCTTGAATAAAAATTATTCTTTCTCTTCAAGTTAACCCTAACCTAAAATCTAAAATTTTTAACCTAAAATCTAATGTATCAGTTATGAGAAAGATTTAGATATTTATAGATGCTTAGGGAACTTCTTTTGCAAGTAGGAAAAGGTTAGGATAGGTTTATAAGAGTTCTAATTGAAAAAAAAAAGTCAAATTTTACTTAAAGGAAAACAAATCCTAAAAAAATAAGAAATTTGTAAAATTTATGCAGAAATTTGAAGCAATTTTTCTATCTGATAAATTACAAATATGGGCTTAATTTCTTCACAATAATTGTAGATCTTGAAGTATAGATAAATTTAGACTTTTGAATTACTCAATTTGGGCTTCAGAAACTCAAGTTATGGCCTTTTGAAATAAACTTATCTGGATAGAAATCCTATTCCAATTTGGATTCATAGTCCTGACTTTGCATAGCTGTTTGGAGGCCCAAACGAACTCAGATTTGTTCAAATATGACCATTATAAAATGCTTGAGATGTCTTCTAAAAACTTTATGAACAATATTTTTTTTAATGGAACTTTAAGATCACTAAAATCTCAAATAAAATTTTAAAGGTCAAATTTGTCCAAATATGAAAATCACATAATATGCCTGGACAGTAGCTATTTGGTTCCCATAGGTGTAGCTCTTTGCTTTTCTTCTGCCATTTGCATATTTTTTCTTCAATTTTCTAAACTTTTAATTAGAAACTTGTATTTTAACATTTCTAAGCTAAAGTATGATAAATTATAACTTCAACGAAGAAAATACATTAAATTCAATTGAAAACAATTAAAAACAAAGTTAGAATTATCTAAAATATTAGTCAAAATATAATTCTATCACATTTCATATCCGATCATACTTAAATTATATCCATACACAATTTTTGAAGTTTTGGTAACATTGAATATGCCCATCGCAACCCATAGGTCTCAACACCGAAGGCATATAAATATCGTATCACAAGTCTCCTTGACACCGTAGTGCCTCAACTTTGTAGCATTGTCATACCATAGTTGTAATACCCTGACATAAATATAATCTAAACAATAGTATTATAAATTATTAATCTAAAAATAAGTTATACCATGAATTTAAAAGGTCAAATTTTATATGTTGATAGTGGTACTTATAATTAAAATTATATTTGGAGATTAAATATTAAGCTAACCTATAATCAAATTATTGACTAAATGAAATTATAAGTTAAAATTCAGTATATATATACACATTTGTATTCGTTAAATTAATAACATCAATTAGACTTGTAAATACATATGAGTATACATTAAGCTAAGGGTAGAAATGAAATAAGAGTTATGGTGTCGGTTTAGCAATGATTAATTATGTAACACCCTTATACCTTATATACGTACAATACATATATCTTGTATACATAAAGTACATATACATAATATAGAAGTGCCACTATAATTTACTATGAAATCACATATTCTTAATTAATAAAATAATTACACCTTTAAAAGACTAATTTGTTAAATAAATACATTTATATTTAATATTTCAGTAAACATTTATAAGAAAATCTCTGAAAAAAATTCACTAGAGCTTTGTATGTAACATAACTTAACTATATTTACCAATCTATAATACCATAATCAAGTATACATTATGTACATATCCATAAATTACTTGAACAAAATTCCTTTTCATGCCATGTATTAAGAAACATCAATTATGCTGGTCTCATGACAAAACTCTACCTTCAAAGATAGTCTTGAAACTCATGCTTTGCACTTTCATTGCCTGCACGATACATTTAACCGTGCTAAGCCCGAAAGCTTAGTGGTAAATAATTCGATGATGATAAACATATAAAACAGATTATTTAAAGTCATATTGTAATATACATTATTTAAACAAGCATTCTTAAATCCATAACATTCACTAACATATCAAAATCGCCATTTTGGCCTCAAATATATTTTGATGGCATCTAACACATATGCCACCTCATAATCTACTATACATTTACTCAAGTATAAATGTGATCCTCAACAATTCTCTTGGCTTTATAAACTATAGAAACACAACAGACCATGATAATACACACATATTTATACACACATCCACACGTTAGGCCCAACCAGTTCCAAAAATATCAATTTAATCCATCTTGATACCGAGGTAAGTGTCACATAAATCACCCAAAGGCCACCCCTATGGACACCGAGGCTAGTGTCATATAATCACCGTAGGCTGCCTCTATCGACCCTGAGGACAAGTGTCACATAAATCACCCGTAGGCCGTCTCCTCTTGACATCGAAGTCAAGTGTAACATAAATCACCCGAAGGCCGCCTCCTTGATGTAATATCCTAACCTAAATATAATTTTAAACAGTAATACTATAAATTATTAATCTAAAAATAAGTTGAACCATGAATTTAAAAGGGTTGAATTTTATAAGTTGATAAAGGTACCTAGAATTAAAACTATATCTAGGGATTAAATGTTAAGCAAACTTTTAATCAAATTATGGACTAATAAGTATATATATGTATTTATTAAACTAATAACATGAATTGGTCTTGTATATACATGTGAATATGCATTAAGGTAAGGATAGAAATGAAATTATGATGATGGGAAGTCCAAGTAACAATGATATAATCTAGCCAAAAAATTATAAGAATTAAAAATAATAAATTGGATGGTGTGTGTCCTTAGCATCATAAATTAAAAATCTTGCCATCTTGAACATGTAGAGAAGAGATTAATTAGGATGGAAAATGGTGGGTTAGGTAAAGATGATATTAAAATTTATAAAAAAAATAATGCATGATATTATGTTTATTGAAACTTTATGATTAACCTTTCATAAAATGGGAAAGGTGACACTTGCACTACTTACCATTATGAATTAAAAGAAGCCAATCAAGTGTCTTTCATCAGTGAGGGGCACATGTAGTGCACTCATCATGAACATATCTTCTATTATTAGCCTTAAGACACTTATCATTCCATTTGACACAACAATTACAATTCTTTTGAAAAAGAAAGGATAAGTGCCACGGTAGATATCACCATTCTGTGAATTAAAAAGGAAAGGTAGCCATCTCACACACTTCCACCAAGCTAGGATAGTGAGTGGGCAGCCAAAATAAATTAGGATAAGTAAAAGAAAAAGGGGCATTTGACACACGGAAGGTGAGGAGCCAACAAATCTATTTTTATGAAATTTTTAAGCCATTATATAGAAAAGGTTTATAAAAGTCTCATTATTCATTCTCTAACAACATTGGAAATCTTAAATAAAAGCAGAAAAGAGGATAAAGAAGAGAGGGGAGAGAGATGAGTTTAAGAACTTGGTTATTACAGCTAGAAAATGGAGGTGGACTTGAAGAATAAGTATAAAGCTATGATATCTTGGATAGTAAGGTGAGTGTTCCAAAAATCCTTAATCTAAAAGTTTTGGAAAGATAATATAAATGAAAACTCACTTGTAAATTGAGATATATATGATTTAATTGATAATTAAGTTGAATCAAAGGATTGGTTTAAAGTATGAAATTAAAGCACAAAATATGAGTATGAAAGTTGCTGAAATTTCTGTTTATATTCTATAAGGTAATCCAAATTTTTAGATTAATTTAGAGAAGCTCAATGACTATGAAATTTTAATTTAGAAATTATATGTGTTAATAGTTGGTACATAAAGTTTCATAATTTCTAAAGATGATTTACTATTTAAGAAAAATGGAGGACGATGGATTGTTAGAGCTGTCTTAATATTTCAGAATATGTATTGGTTGAGAAACCTATTTAAAAACCATAATAAAAGAACCCAAAAAATCATAAGATATTATGTATATCTAGGACATATTATTAAAATTTCATAAAGTTTAATAAAGTTTTAGTTATGAAAATAAAATTAAAAATTAATACTGTTAGAATGGTGATTGAAAGAACAGAATATGTAAAGTTGAATAAATATAATTTAAAAATATAGTAAATGAATGTATAAAATCCTAATATTTCTAAAATAAGATCCTATGTATGTATATATTATGGGGTTAAAATTTCATAAATTTTTATGGAAGTCTGATGTCTAAATAAAATTGGCAAATGGATACTATCAGAGAAAGTGTTAAAGAAACAGAATCAATAGGTTTGAAAAATATAATTTTTACATATAGTAAATGAGTTTAGAAAAAAATTGCAATTTTAAATATAGATTCATATATGTGTCTAGTATATATTATTAAAATATTATAATTTCTAGTTAAGATTTTAAAATGAATGAAAGTTGAAAAGTGAGGCTGCCAGGGAAGTTAGAAAATCTAGAAGATTTATGGAATTGGAAAATAAATTAAATTTTCAGTTGCAAATAAATGAGGAAAATTATAAAAATTTACATGTGGATTTATTGATGTATTAAGAATAAATTAAAATTAAATAATATTTCTTATCATAAGTAATTATTAATATTGATTATTTTCTAAGTTATATATGACTATGAGTAATTATAATGTGAATATGCATAAATGGTTTACTATGTTAAATGAGAAATTAATATTTATTATGGATTTCTACAATGGCAATTATAGAAATGATTATATTTATAATTAAGGTATTACTCTTAAAGTGAGTTTTTGAGAATAATTTGGTGATCTTCATATATAAAGTATATATAAGTTCTTATACCAAATTATTATTATTTTAAAGTAATATCAAGTTGAGATTTAAAAGAAATTTGACATTGTGAAATTAAGTTAAATATATATATTCTCAGAATATACATATAAGTATGTTTATATAATTGAAGTTTTAAATTTGAAAGGAATTTCATTGCATAAGAATTTAAAAAAAATAACGCATGTGGAATTAGCTATATAGCTAAATTGTGAAGTGATGGGTTAAAGATTTTAACATAAATAATGAACTGCAAGTGAAGTTACATATATGATGGTTTAGATTTATATTCCATAAAGAAATACTTTAAAAAACTTGTTGATATAAATTAAATGTATTATCTAAAGAATTATAAAAATAAGAATAATATCTTGAGATACAAGTAAGTTATACTCTTGGAAAGGTAGTTATAATTTCTAAGTATTATGTAAAAAAAAGATAAGTTATAATTAATTAATTGAGATTAATTAGTTAGAAAAAAATATTAATGTAGAATGCTTGAATAATCAAGATGTAAGTAATATGACTGTTGAAGTTATTATTACTAAGTGATATTATAGTTACTGTTAATTGAGTTAAGTTTTGATCTGAGAATAAGAAAGTAAGGAGATTATATTATGTTACTAGGATATAAAATTCTAAAAATAGAATATGCGGATAAAATATATGCATGACAAAATAAAAATATTAAATGGGATATATTCTATGATGAAATAATATCTTATAAATAGATAAATCAAGAATTAAGTGAATATATTATGTTACGAATATGTTATGATTTGAAATCCTAACATTAGGATACGTAGACAAAATATCTATAAATTAGTATACTTAATGAAGAGATATTTCATGATGAAACAATATCTTATGGATAGATAAAAAATAATAACAAGTAATTTGTTAAGAATAAAAGAAATAAATTCTAAATAATTAGAGAATTTTATTACGAGGAATAAAATATTAAAAAAAATAATTGCATATTCTATATTCATATGTTTCTGCATAAATAGATAATTTTATTCCGAGGAATAAAATATTTAAAGTAAATGATTACATTTATGCATTTTTCTTAGTTTTTCTGGATAAACTCTATTTTATTGTGATAAGCCTTCCGGGAAATGTCTTTTGAGACTAACTCAATGACCTAGCCTGATTTTTTGATAATCATATTGGCAGAGCTCAACTTTAGTGGGGGTTAAACTATTAGACAATGTACACTGGTATTTTGAAATGCACATAAGGGGAAAGTTATCACCCTAATTACAATGGCCTCTGGTCTATCTGTTGTGGTCTCTGATCTATTGTCTTTGACCTATTTATTCTGATCTATCATATGATTCCCTTTCTAAAAATAAATTACATGTGATGCTTAAATAAGATTAATATTGTTTCTGATATGTTATGATTTATACTGTACTTTAAATTAACCAAGGTTAATCTTTTGTTATATGAACTTCTAATCTAAATTACCTATAATACTTCTGAACTATAGTATCTTAATTTCTGAAATCTAAAGAAAAACACATATGAAATGAAATGATATTCTAATTTATATTTACAATAAGATAGGTAAGTATAAACATAAACTATAAGTGTATATGAATTTCAGAGTCTGAAAGTTAAATACTGAATTAATTACTAAAGTAATATGTAAATCAGAGTATGAAAGATTAAAAAATTATTTACTATAGTAATTAAATAATAAGCAAAAAAATCAGTTAAGTAATAATTTAAGTAAGTCCGGATTAAGTTAATTTTGATAGTTTATTTAAGTACTCTGAGGGTATAAGTATTTTGTATTAGTATGATAATGAAAGAATTCTTAAAAATACTAGGAATTCTAAATGAATATCTATAATTCAATCCCCAAAGTACAAGAAGCTACTTAAACTGTGATAAGCTACTAATCACTTAAAGTGGAAATTAAAGCAAACGTAATAAGCTTGAACACTCCCTGAGTTGCAGCTCACCCCTCGCTCTGTTGTTATTTTTAGTATTGTGTTACAGGTAGAGAAACTTTGATAATGGTGGCAATGTGGTATCCAAGGGCAACAAAATGGAAGACAGCTAGAAAAATTCTAGTTATGTGTAATATGAAAGAAAAAAAAAATACTTGAGGTATTACTAAATGTAAACTATTTAAAAAAAAAAACTTAGTGAAGTTTTAGTACTTTATTCTATTATGGCTATGGGTTTTATGAGATTTTGGCATATTATACCGACCCGAACCCTAGACTGTGGTATCCAAGGGCAATAAAATGAAAGGTTCTAGAAAAGATTCTGATTATGTGTTATATGAAAGAAAAAAATATTAAAGGTGTTAGTAAATGTAAACTGTTTGAAAAAAAAAAAAACTTAGTGCAATTTTACTACTTTAATATATTCTGACTATGGGTTCTACGAAGTTGCAGCATATTATATTGACCTGAACCCTAAAACCGTTGCATCTCTAAAATTGGGATGTGACACTTTCGACACCAATGTGTCTTGCCCAAAGGCATAATATCAAACAACTTGACATACCATTGGTAAGCCGACTCGACTGTACCAACACCAACCTTTCATAATCATTCCTCATTACACATTAAACACATTACATAACTATGAGTCAGATTCATATTATAACTCATTTTCATACATTTTATCATGTTTCGCAATTATGTCTATAATGTACATTATATTACAAAGTCTCAATATACCTCATGCATATCATGTACTATCATCTATTTACATTGGACAAATGCCCAGTGTGACACTTATCACATAACCATGCAACATTGCATAGGCTATGTGAATATCCATATTACATAGTCATATGCCAAATCTCATCTTCTTCAATTTATTCCTTTTAATTTTTTTTATACTTTACCTTATCATTTATCAATCTCTCAACTTAATCATGAGTCATACTCACAATGTGACTCGTTCCTCATCTTATCACATATACCCACTTTCCACATTTTATTACCTTTTTTCCTTATTTTCCATTACCATTCTTAATTTATCATTACGTTCACATATCGTTATCACATTGTACATTATTCCTTATCACACTACACAATCATGGATCACATTTACAATGTGACCCATTTGAACATATTATCACATTCCATATAATGGATCATTTTACTTATTCTTTTCACCACTTTATTATAGCATATCCATTTGTCCTATCACATTCATAACTATACACACTTTCATACATAATGTTAATTTAAAGGATCATCAACATCCTTTAAAGTATACCAAAATAGAATATGCTAAACATAAACATTCAAATCAAATATTAGTAAAGTATGTACTAACATTTTCCTTGCTCCAAAATCAATCTAATTCTCTCTCCACCTCTTACTTTCACCAAAGTCCTAACCTTCACCACTTGTACAAATTTGGCCTAAACACACATAAGCCATATAATAAGCTCAATTAGCATAAAAATAGGATAAGCCCTTGAATTCATCATCAACATACTCCATTGTGTAGTTGACCAATACTTTTTCGGTAAGTTCTTCCCCTCTTCTATTTAATAGCTCTGGACCATGTGCGATGAGATTAATACGGTACTCCTCCCAAAAGGGGCTGGGCACGAGTTTGTTTATTCTTTTTAACATTTCATATTTCAGATTTATAAGATTCTGAATTTTATCTTCACTTACATAAAAGGATCTTTTTTCTTTTCTTTTTTTCATTTTAAATCATTTTCATACTTAATTTCTATCATTTACCATTATTACACAATTTTTCAATAAATTCTCAATAAAACCCTATTTCTAATGCTTACTACTTTTCTTAAACTTCAACTAACCATAATCATTTTCATCATCCGACCATAGAATCATCAATAATACATCAATATAACATCAAAGCAATGCATTACCACAATTATAAATACCTCTTTCAAAAACCCTAAATGCACATAATCTACCCATAACCCTCACTTCACCAAAATCAATTCATATACAACTTCCAACTATAAAATCAATATATACATACCAAAACAACTTTGAAACAACAATTTTCAATAATTAAAAATACTCTTATCAAAACTTCAAATCACACTTATTCATAAAACTCAAAGAAAACTACTTAAACTTAGAAAATACTTACCTAATTATTGATTAATCTTCAAAATCACCTTAAATCCCATGAAATCTCCATGAAATTTGGTGTTTAAATGAAGTCCCTTTCCTTTCCCCTCTAAAATTTTGGCCTCCATAGGATAAGGAAGAAGAAGATACAAGCTTTTTAATTTCTCTCTTCATTTTCATTCATATATATTATTTAATTAATTATTTAATTAATTATTTTATTATTTTTTACTTAAATATCATCCGCATATTTTTCTTCTTTCTTTGACTTTCATTTCTTTTATTTTAATTTTTTTAAAAATCAGGAGTAAGGAACTCATAAAAAAAGAAAATCTAAGGGTTATTGTATAACTAAGTAGCATTGAAATAAAAAATCATTTTTAGTGAAACTAATTAATAAACTGAGAAAGAAATTTAAGCAAATATATTATAAATGACAGAAGAGTAACAATATGAGTAAGAATTACTATAAATAAATAAAATAAATAGTGGTATTGCCATTGATAGAAAACATAAAAATATATGCGAGACTTAAGTAAATATATTAAGTTAAGAATAAGGAAGAAATAATTTTCTAAATAATTAAAGCATTTATTTTTGAGGAATAAAATATTTAAAATAAATAATAATATTTTCTGCGTTTTATGTTTTTCAAATAAATAAAGAATTTTATTGTGAGAAATAAAATAAATAATTACATTTATGCATTCTTACCATGTTTTCTGGATAACTCTATCATGTTGTGATGAGCCTTCGGGAAAATGTCTTCTGAGACTAACCCGATGACCTAGCATGATTTTCTTATATTCTTTTTGGCAGTGCCCAAATCTAACGGGGTTGATATGCACATAAGGGGAAAGTGATACACATAAGGGAAAAGTTGTACATAAGGGGAAAGTTGTAGCCCCACTTATTAATTGGGACAAAGTGATACACTGTGGGAACTACACACCATGAGAGCCACCTTTAGAATCCATATGTCTTTTTACTGTGATCTCTGGCCTATCTATTGTAATCTCTTACCTATGGTCTTTGACCTATCTTTTCTGATCTGTCATATGATTCCCTTTTCTGAAATGAATTCTTTAATGTGTCCAACTGTGAGTAATATTAATTATGTTACATTTTACATTATGTTGAGTATTTACCAATGATTAATCTAACACTGCTTGAATTTTTGTTCCTAAGTTACACATGGTACTTCTAAAATAATATATCTTTTTTTCTAAATTAAAAGATTTCTAAGGAACAATAATTTATGAATTAAATTTCAATATTTATATTTATCTAAAGATGGGTAAATATGATAAAAATATTACAAGTGATAATAATTAAGAACAAGAATATATAAATTACATAATTGATAAGGTATAAGAAAATACCTAAAGAAAAGTTATTTAAAAGAAATATAAGTTAATCAAAGTTAAGATTGAAATTAATTATATGTTTCTAAAAAATATTGTAAGCCTTTAAATAAGTTGAACTAGTTGATACCTAGAGGATTATAGAAATTCAAAAGGTTGAATTATTATTATGGAATTTGATTGTAAATGTGGTTCAAATTCAAAAGTATAAGAAGCTACTTAAACTTTAGTAAGCTACTAATCACATAAAATGAAAATTAAAGCAAATGTAACAAGCTTGAACACTCACTAAGTTACGGCTTACTCATCGCCTTGTTATTGTTTTTAGTGTTATTTTATAGGTAATGCAACTCTGGCGATGGTGGCACTGTGGTATCCATGAGTAACAAATGGAAAGACAATTAAGAAAAATTATGGTTATGTGTAATGTGGAAGAAAATGAAAATACTATTTGTATTAGTAGATGCAAACTATATTGAAAAAAAACTTAGTGAAGTTTTATTGCTTTATTCTATTATGAATCTGGGTTTTACGAGGTTCCGGTGGGACAGAGGTGGTATTAGAGTAAAGTTCTGGCGAAAATAAATTGGAAAGGCAATAGTATAGTAAGGGTATAGGATTGAAGTAGAATGATAGAAGGTAACATAGTGCCTGAGTTGCTAAGATTAAGGGAAGAAGTAAGTTATACAAGTATAATGTAGTTAATGCCTTAAGGAGGCACATTAAAGAAAAGTAAGAGTTGAAGCATAATAAGAATATAAAAAAAATATATTTATATGTATAGTATACGCCTGCGTTATGCATACACATGACATCATTCACTCATAAATCATACATCAACATCTCTAGCATCATTATTGTTTGAGCATAGCATAAATACATTCATCCGCATATTTAAAACACATGTTGTATATGATATATATATATATATATATTTATATATATGTTCATAAGAATAAAAATATGAAAAAAAAAGAAAATAGAAAAAGGGAATATAACATAGGAACTATATTAGAGTAGTGCGGCGAAAGCGCAATAAATTTAAGCATATAACTAGAGTCTGAGAAATTCGACGATGAGTTTCTAAAAGGAGAAAAGAATGTAATACTCCAACATAAATATAATTTTAAACAATAGTATTGTAAATTATTAATCTAAAAATAAGTTGATCCATGAATTTAAAAGGTCTAATTTTATAAGCTGATAGTGGTATCTAGAATTAAAATTATATTTGGAGATTAAATATTAAGCTAACGTATAATCAAATTATGGACTAAATGAAATTATAAGTTAAAATTCAGTATATATATACACACATTTGTATTCATTAAATTAATAACATGAATTAGACTTGTAAATGCATATGAATATACATTAAGCTAAGGGTAGAAATGAAATATGAGTTATGGTGTTGGTTTAGCAATGATTAATCATCATGATGTTGGGCTATTATGTAGAATTTAAAATACTAAAAGAAATTGTTATTTGTCAAATAAAGAAATAATATGTAATAAAAATAATAAATTAGTTGATAATCTTAGAAAAAGGATGGAAGAAAAGAAGTTAAAATATGTAATGGCCTGCAATATATATAATAGCCATTATTACAATGCAAGATAAGGCTGATATTGAGTTACATAATTATTACTTAGTAGGTAAGAGGTTATGATGATAAGAATAGCAAATTATTGCTAGAACATGAAAAAAATATAAATAAATATATGTTAATATAATATTAGTCATTCCTAATGTGAAGATATTGATAAGTGGGCAAGTGGCAAATTATGGAAGCAATTATTATAAGAATAAAAATAAATAAATAAAATTAGAGATGAAGCGTTCATCTTTTACAAGCCAATGAAAGGAAAGAGTAGAAGTAGTGGGAATATGATTCATATCCCATAAGCCTACCATAATGACATCCAAAATAACTTTTTTTACTTAATTATTTTCCTTATCTATAGTTAGCCCATGTATTTTGCCTTCATTTTCTTCATCCTCATACCACCAAAAAATATGCAAACAAAATAGGAAAAAAAAGGAGTGTAGAGGATGAGAGAAAAAAGAAGAGATATGAGATCAAAAGCTTGATGATTGAAGCAAAGAAATGGAGATGGACTTGAAGAATAAGCTTAAGGCTATTAAATAGGTGAGTGTTCCAAATATCCTTAAACTAAAGGTTTTAGAAAGATAATTTAAATGGAAACTCACTTGTAAATTGAGATATATATATATGATTTAATTGATAATTAAGTTGAATTAAAGGATTGATTTAAAGTATGAAATAAAAGAATGAAATATGAGCATGATGGTTGCTGGAATTTCTATTTATGTTCGATGAAGTGATTTTATCTGAATTTTTAGACTATCTTAGAGAAGTTCAATGAGCATGAAATTTTAATTGTAATCTATGTATTAGTTGTAAGTATATAAAATTTTATAATTTTTAAATATGATTTACTATTAAAGAAAGGTAAAGGAAGAAGGATTGCTAGAGTTGTCCAAGTAATTCAGAATCTGTAATAAGTTGAGAAACCTATTTAGAAAACATAATAAGCCAACCTATAAAAATATGAAATTTTACATAAAAGATCATATCTATGTCTAGAACATATGGTTAAAATTTTATAAATTTTTATAAAGTTTAGTTATGTAAATAAAATACAAATTTGATACTGCCAAAGTGGTAATTAAAAGAATATAATTTGTAGCGTTAAATATACATAATTTAAAAATATAGTAAATGAATTTATAAAATTCTGATATTTTATAAATCGGATCTTATGTATGTGGGTTTAAAATTTCATAAATTTTTATGGAGGTTTGATGTCTAAATAAAATTGAAAAATGGATATTGTTAGAGAAAGTGTTAAAGAAACATAATTTGTAGGTTTGTAAAACCTAATTTATAAATATAGTAAATGAGCTTAGAAAAATATGAAATTTTAACTATATGTCCATATATGTGTCTAGTATACATTATTAAAATATTATAATTTCTAGTGAAGATTTTAATGATGAATGAAAAGTTGAAAATGAGACTATCAGGGAAGTTAAAAAATCTGGCAGATTTGTGAAGTTGAAAATAAATTAAATTTTATATATTAAATGAATGAAGAAAATTATGAAAAAATTTACATATGAATTTGTAAAAATATCAAGAATGAATATGGATTTTTTTAATAAATTATAACCTAGGGTTCATAATTAAAATAAATAGAAGAATTAGTTTAACTTAACAATTTTTACTATGAAAATATATTGGAGATTTACTAAAGTGATTTATTATTCGGTTAAGTTAAGATTTTATGACTTACTATATGTAAATCAAAAATTAATAATCTTTATCATAAATAATTTTTAATAATGACTATTTTCTAAGTTATTCATAAGTATACATAATTAAAATGTGAATATGAATAAATGGTTTGTTATGTTAAATAAGGGAGTAATATTTATTATTGATCTCTACAATAGTAATTATAAAAATGATTATATTATTTTTAAAAGTAAGTTTTTTAGAATAAATTGGTGATTTCTTAAGCATATATATATATATCTTAAACTGTGATGCGGATAGTGCTCCTGGTCCCGATGGCTTTGATGGATCCTTTTACAAAGCATGTTGGGATACTATTAGCTGGGATGTTTGCAGCGCAGTTAAGGAGTTTTTCTTGGGATTGCCGGTTCCAGCTACTTTTGGAGCTGCTCAGATTGTTCTGATTCCTAAAGTTGATAATCCTTCAAGTTTTAACCAATTTCGTCCTATCTGTCTGACTAATTTCATTAGTAAGGTTTGTACCCGTATCCTGGCTAATAGAATGTCTCCTATTCTTGATATTTTAATTTCGCAGGAGCAGGCTGGCTTTATGCAGGGTCGTTCTATTCATGAGCATATTCTATTAGCCAATGAGATGATACATGAAATTGACAGGAAGTCTAGAGGTTTTAATCTTGCAGTGAAACTAGACATGACTAAAGCTTTTGACAGAGTTGCTTGGGATTTCCTTCAAGCAGCCTTATTAAGGTTTGGTTTTTCTAATTCAGTTGTCAAACTTATTATGGATAATCTGGCTGCTGCTCGCTTATCCATTCTGGTAAATGGTGTGGCTTATGGTTTCTTTGGGCCTACGAGGGGCGTAAAACAAGGGGATCCTCTGTCTCCTTATTTATTCATCTTGGCTTCTGAATGTTTCTCAAGAGGGATCAATACTCTTATAGCATCTGGGATCATTGCTCCATTTAAACTAGCGAGGCAGTGTTCTTTAGTCTCTCATCTCTCTTTCGCAGATGATTTGCTCATTTTCCTTAAGGGTGATAGTAGAAGTTTGAATAATTTCAAGAAGTTTCTGCAAGCCTATCAGGGAGCATCCGGTCAGCTTATTAATTTTGATAAGAGCTCTTTTTACTGCTCCAACAAGATTCATTCTTCAGCATCCACTCGAATTAAAAGCGTGCTTGGTATTAAACGCATGAATTTTCCTTTCTCCTATTTAGGTGCGCCGATATATCAGGGTATTAATCGGTTTAATTATTGCAAGGACCTGTTGCACAAGATTGAAGTTAACCTGTCGGGTTGGATGAAAAAGATTTTATCTCAAGGAGGTCGCTTGCTTTTAATCAAGCATGTTCTGAGCTCCATTCCTTTACATATTATGGGAGCCATGGACCTTCCTAAAAAAGTTATAAGACTTCTTGAGCAAAAATTGGCCAACTTCTTTTGGGGTGGTGATGTTACACACTCTAAGTATCATTGGATTAATTTCAAAAAGTTGTGCTTGCCAAAGGATGAGGGTGGTGTGGGTATTCGCTCTCTTTCCACTCTTCAAGAAGCCTACTCGATGAAGATTTGGTGGCAATACATGCAAAATGACTCAATGTGGGCTAAATACATGCATCAACGGTACCATAGGAGGGGTGCTATGTCCTATCAAATAATTGATTCTAGTTCTTGGAAAAGAATCTGTAAAATTCACTCTTTAGCTTATGGTCTTTGTAACCATGATATGGACAGGTTGCTTTGGAGCGGAAACGCAGCTGGCATTTTCACTTTAGCTTCGGCTTATGATTGTGTCCGAAATCGACGGTCTACATCTTTTATAAACCAATCCATTTGGAGCTCCACTATACCGCTCAAAGTTTCCTTGTTTACATGGAAGCTTATTAATGGTGCTGTTCCGTTGCCGGCAAATTTGATCCGTTTTGGTTTTCAGGTTCTTCCGACATGCTGTCCTTTTTGTCTGAGTGCTGAAGCCTCTGTTGATCATCTCTTTTATTTATGCCCTCATATAGTTAAGATATGGAGTTTCTTTGGATCTTACTTTCTAGCGGATATTTCTATGCAAAGATCCTTGCACCAGGAGCTTGTTATATGGTGGATGACTTCCCATCCTAATTCTGTTATGGGTCGTCTTCGACTCCTTGTTCCGCAAGTCATAATCTGGGAAATATGGAAGATGTATGCGGACTGCATTTGGGGGAATGGTTCTTGCTACCCTGTGTTGCTATTTAAAAGAATTTAGCAGTTTGTCTATTCTTGGAGTATCTCTTACTCGCATAGAAGTTTTGCCTCTCCTCTGCCACGTCTGATTTCATCTGGTTTGATCAGTGACTGCTTCGGAAGGAAGAATTTGAAGCCAAGTATCATTCGGTGGAAAAAGCCACCTCTGGGTTCTTATAAAATGAATGTGGATGCCTCCTATACAACTCATGGCGCTACAGGTGGTTGTATATTTCGTGCTGATTCTGGAAATGTCATCGCTGCTTTCAGTTTTCCTATCCACGCTAATTCCGCTTTTCAGGCCGAACTCTCAGCTGTTGCAGCTGCTTTGTCATGGTGCAAGACTAATGGATACTTTTCAATCCTCTTTGAAATGGATTGTAGTGATGTTATGAAGGCGATTAATGAAGCTCTCTGGACGCATAATGGTTCGGTTGATTTGCGGTCTTTAGCTTCTGATTTCCATGCTCAACAAGCTTCAATTCAACACATATGCAGGGAAGGGAACCAGCCAGCCCATTTGTTGGCTTTTCTTGCTAGAATCCACAATGCTTTTCATATTTATATGTCCTTTAATTCTCTTCCTTCTATTATTAGGAGCCTTGTAATTTTAGAGAATGCTGGTACTCCCTATTTGAGATTTAAATATATAATAAGATAAAAATTTTCGCTAAAAATATATATATATATATATATCTTAAACTGAAATATTATTATTTCAAGATAAGGTTTAAAAGAGATTTGATAGTATGGAATTAAGTTACGCAAATTTTCAGAATATACATATAAGTATGTTTATATAACTGAATTTTTGAGTAAAAATTTAAAAGGAATTTCATTGCATAGTAATTTATAAAAGGTAAGGAATGTAGAGTTAGCTATATACCTAAATTGTAAGGATATAGGTTAAGGACTTTAACAAAAATAATGAATTAAAAATAGAACTATATATATATATATATATGATGGTTTAGATTCCTTAGAGTAATGCTTAAGAAATAATGATCTATATAAATTGAATGTGATATGTAAAGATTTAGATAAATAGAATAATACCTTGAGATATAAGTGAAGAATACTTTCATAGAGCTAAGTATTACTGTATCTTCTAAATAATATGTAAATATAGGTAATATTGTATTATAGTTAATTAATAATGAAATTATTAGACCGATTAAGAAGTAAATGAGGGTGAAAGAGGATCACATTAAAAATCAAGAGTAAAGAATTCATAAAAAATATAAAATCTAAGGGTTATTGTATAGCTAAGTAGAATTGAAATAAAAAATTATTTTTAGTGAAGCTAATTAATAAACTGAGAAAGAAATTTAAGCAAACATATTATAAATGCAGAAAAGTAACACTATGAGTAAGAATTACTGAAAACAAATAAAACAAATAGTGGTATTGCCATTAATGGAAATCATAAAAATATATGCGAGATTTAAGTAAATACATTAAGTTAAGAATAAGGAAGAAATGATTTTTTGAATAATTAGAGCATTTAATTCTGATAAATAAAATATTAAAATATATAACTGTATTTTTTGCATTTTAATAGAGAATTTTATTGTGAGAAATAAAATAAATAATTAAATTTATGCATTCTTACTATGTTTATGGATAGCTCTATCATGTTGTGATGAACCTTCCGGGAAATATCTTCTGATACTAACTTGATGACCTAGCATGATTTTCTAATATTCATATTGACAGAGGCCAACTCTAGTGGGAGTTAAACCACTAGTCAATATACATTGATATTCTGATATGCACATAAGGAGAAAGTTACAGCCCTACTTAATAATTGGAAATAAGTGCTACACCGTAGGAACTACCATCGTGGGAGCCACCTCTAGAATCCATATTTTACTGTGGTCTCTGGACTATCTATTATGGTCTCTGACATATGGTCTTTGACCTATCTGATCTATTATATGATCCCTTTTTCTGAAATGAATTCTTTAATGTGTTCTACTGTGAGTAATATTAATTATGTTATGTTTTACATTATGCTGAGTATTTATCAAGGATTAATTTATTACTACTTGAATTTCTGTTCCTAAGTTACACTTGGAACTTCTGAAATAATGCATTTGTTTTTCTAAATTGAAATATTTCTAAGGAACAACAATTTATGAATTAAATTCCAACATTTATATTTACCTAAAGATGGGTAAATATGATAACAACATTACATATGATAATAATTAAGAACAAGAATAAATAAATTACATAATTGATAAGGTATAGGAAAATACCTAAAGGAAAGTTATTTAAAAGAAATATAAGTTAATCAAAGTTAAGATTAAAATTAATTATAAGTTTCTAAAAAATATTGTAAGCCTTTAAATAAGTAGAACTGGTACATAAAGAATTATAGAAATTCAAAAGGTTGAATTATTATTATGAAATTTGATTGTATATGTGGTTTAAATTCAAAAGTATAAGAAGCTACTTAAACTTTAGTATGCTACTAATCACATAAAGTGAAAATTAAAGCAAACATAACAAGCTTGAATACTCACTGAGTTGCGGCTCACTCATCATCTTGTTGTTGTTTTACTTGATTTTTAAACTTTAATTATGTTTAGTTAGAACTTCAAAATTATTACTTGATTTTTTATTTATTTAATTTGATTTTTTGAAATATCATTTGTATTATAACAATTTTATACTGACTTGAAACTAAAAGTGATAAAAATAAAAAAAAAGAAACTTGCCAATATTGTACCACATGTATTTCTCATATCATGACATGTGTTATATTTTTTTAATATTATTACGATAAATATTTATTTGATATTTATTTGAAAAGTTTAAATAGAATTATATTTATTATTTGAAGAAATCTTAAATTTCCACATTAGACGAAAACATTAAAAATTTTCTAATATATTAAACTGGTAATTATATTTACTATTTATTATAATAAATATTTATTTGATATATTTATTATTTATTATAATAAGCATTTATTTAATATTTATTTAAAAAATTCAAATAGAATTAGAATATTCTATTTAATATTGATTATATTTATTTGAAGAAATCTTAAATTTCCACATTAGAGGAAAACTAATACCACCCCTATCCTTCTGATACTAGGCTCCCATACTGGGCATTGTGGGCAACTCGTTCATTCTATCTCATGACCAAGCTTTCATAATGGCCTAAGATCGTGACATCAAGCTTAAAGTGACATACGCTCTAAGAACATGCCGGGTCAGGCTATCAACCACTACAGGATAGGCTCCTCATATAGCCAATATACGGCACTGATACATATGTGATTCCTGCTGACGTGTATCAAGAGTGGTCCCCTTTCCATCCTCTATAAATAGGAGTGAACCCCCACAGGAAAATAATCTTTTTTTCTCTCTCTTATCTATAGATAGATCAAGCTCTGACTTAAATATCGAAGTCTCTTTACTAGAGCTCAGTCCTCTCTGTGTGTTTTTCAAGTGACTAAACCCAAACTCAAACTTCAGGAACTATTTGAGGTCCATCTTATCATCATTTAGTGCAATTAGTATGGACTAGCTATTCCCTGAACAATGGACAATAGGATCCAGATGTATACCTTAACCTTTAGCATAATACCCTTACACCCCATAACAGACAAAACACTCAACACCAACATACACCTTTAATACCCCCCCCCCCCCCATATAACATAAAATATCCCACTAGAGACAAGCCCCTATCCCTTAACCAGAGCTTAGCCATCCCACAAGCAAATGCTTAGAACCTCTATCTTAAGGATGTCAGCTCCTTATGCCCCTTTAGCCCATTCTTCGCCTTACAACCTTTCAAGCTTGCCAAGCAAACAACTTACAAGCTAACTGTCACTCTTAAGAATTTTATGCCAGTCATAAGATAGCAAAATAGTAGCACTCTTCCACAACCATAATCCCAATCACATCAAAATGAGCCTAGTTGCCATCACCAAGAGAGGACGATATTGCTTGAGCTTGAGCTCTAAACCTGAAGAAGAATGTTTACTCTAAAACCCTCTATGTCCCATATCCCAAATCACTTCTCCCCTGCCCCTCCCAAGCTAAGAAACTAAGACATTATAATCATAGAGGAAGATATTAATGCTCTTATTGATGAGCGCATCAAGCGGATGCAAATAAGGAGCATGCTATAATATGACATCACCTTTTTCTCTCCACTTTTACAAGAGATCCTCAATAATGTGTACCCAAACTTCTAAGTCCCGAAGTTCAAGGAATATAATGGCTATATTAAGCCCTATTTCACGTGGATAGTTTCTAAAATGCAGCTTTGGTCCATACAACCTCTGACTCATCCCTCTATAAACTTTTTTCCAAAACTCTTACAGGGAATGCACAGTTGTGGTATTAGAGCCTCGAGCCTAACTCCATTCACGGCTTTGAATAGCTTAACAAGCTCTTTATTAACAAGTTCATAGCTTCCATAGACCCGAGGTACATATTAGTGGGTTTGTAGAAAATTGTGCAAAAACTTAAGGAAACATTTTGAGCCTATATCTAAAGGTTCAATAAGGTGGTGGTTGATATACCTAAGGTCAACTTTGAGTTGGCAATGGAGGCACTACGTAGGAACACGAGGTGTGTGCAGTTCTTCGACTTGGTGAACAAGAACCCAAAGACTTTATAGGGCTCATGGAGGGAGCTCACAAGTACATCCACATGGATGAGAACCATCAGCTTCATGACGATCTTCAAGCTTTGCATAAAAGGCAAGCTTCTAACTCCACAAATACATAGCCAAAACTAATTCTACTAAGTTAACTAATCCAAATAATGCCTGAGGAATATCCCTATATGCTCAAATAGACCCCTGACCCATCAGGGCTCACACCAAGCCTATCATATTACCACTACACCAACTAAACAATTCACTCAACTTAACAGTACATGTGCCACCATCCTCTACTGGCTGAAGTAGAATAGGCAAGTAATCTGGCCTAAACGGATGAGGAAGGACGCAGAAAAAGATCAATCTTGATATTGCAGCTTCTATAGAGACCATGGCCACGCACAGAAGAGTGTATAAAATTGAAGAGAAAGATTAAAGGCTAATCAAAGCTAGTGAGCTGAAATAATTTGTTGCTGAAACTTTATTGAGGGCTGATCCCCTGCCGAGCTCCGAATCCTCATAAAGGAATGCTAAAAAAGCTCTTGTTAGGGTCATTCATGTCATAGCTAGAGATGAGTACTATGATGTGGTAGAAAGTTTTTTCAATGGTTGAGGTATCGTCATCGCAAAGCCCAATAATATCTTTCTCTCTTGAAGAAGCATGTCAAGTAGCCACCCCCCACACGGATGCTTTGGTGGTAGAGGCTCTGATCCAAGAATACACAGTCTAACCCATTCTGGCTGATACCATAAGTGCCATCAAGCTTATCACTTTGAAAGTGTACAAGAAGCTAGGGTTATATTTGAGCTCTCTTAAGCCAATATCAACCCCATTGGTAGGGTTGTCTGGGCACAACGTTTCATTGCTCAATTCATCAATGTTGGATATTCAGTGCGGAGATGGACCAATAGTTTGAGATTGTTTTTTTTTCAATGGTTGTGGGCATGCTTTTTGCTTACAATGTTATCTTTGGCATACCTCTTTTACTAGGTATAAATGCTTACATCTCAATTAGTTATTTAGAAATCAACTTGTCCATCTATAGTTGAGGAATCTACAATTTTCTAACACTGTAAAAAGTCAAAATTTATCATTCAAGAGAAAATAATTATATATTGGATATCATGATTTAATTGATTTGTTGTTTTAATTAGAATGTTTTGTTAAATAAAGTGTTATATTATACTCATTCCATTCACAAATAATTATAACTCTATAGTCATAAATTTTGTTCATAAATAATTGTTATTTTATAAAAATTAAGATTATTTTATATCTTTATTTTAAAATTATCTATATATAATTATTAAAAAATTATTATTAATAGAAAGAGTAATAAATTAAGAAGAATAGGAGTTTAGTAAAATAATTATATAAAGTAGTTTACTGTGTAATTTTTTAATTTTTATATAAAAATTTTAAAATAATAATTATTTTTGAACTAACATAGTATAATTGATGAGACTCTGGCCTCTAAATTGTCATTAAAAGGGGAAACGTTCATCATCGCACGCTAATCTCGCGTTAATTTCCATGCACAATTGGACCTTAATTATTGTTTTGACCAATGCATTCTCCCATGTGCCAACTATTAGGCACTCAAAGGAAAAAAAGAAGGCAAGTAGAATGTTTTTATTATCAATATTATTTTTTTTATTTAATGTTTAGCAAAAAAAAACGGAAATTTATTTGGTAAAACTTTCTCCAATAATTTAAAAAAAAAACTGAATTTGTTCATGAGTTATACTGATTAGGGAGAAACTAGAAGTCTAAACCGATGCCTAAATTGTGAATTTTTATTTTTTGAAAGGTGACGAATTGTGATTTTTTTTATTTATAATGAATAGTAGTTCATAAATTTTTCCATCAAAAAAAAGTAGTTCATATTTTTTGAAGTCTGTAAACTTTTATAACTATGATATAAATAAATTCTATAAATTTATAGTTTCATAATTAATATAAATGAAAATTCATTTGGTGTTATATACATTCTTAATTCCTAAAATTTTTTATTTTTTTAAAATTAAAAATCAAAATCAAAATTATTTATTTGACTAACTATAATTTTTTTTATTCAATTTCATCGATTTAATAGTCTTTTTTTTCATCTATATGTGACAGTAGCTAAAAATGTATAAAATTCAAAACAATTTTTTTTGGAAGATAAAATTCAAAACTATTTTGTATATCTAATGTCAATAAATGAATTTGCTTTTTTATATTATTGATATAAGATTAATTTTTATGTCATTTAAATTTAGATTTTTCTTATTTCATGTATATATTGAATTTCTATTTTTAATATATATGATGGGTGTCGAAATTACCAAAATTAAATTTATATTCTCTAAATAAATTAAATTACAGTAGCGGTGAATAGGGTCGAATACACAGATAATTGATTATTTATTTAAATCTCTTTTGAAAATAAAAAAAAACTGAAACAAAATTAAACAAGGAGAGTTTGAAAAATAAGAATCAAAATTAAACTAAAACTAAAACTGAAAATTAAAATTAAAATTAAAAGTAAATTACAAAAAAAATAAATTAGAGAAAATACAAATAAAATAAACTTAGTTGAAGTGATATTTTCAGTTCAATTCTTGAATTGATCACGGATTCAAATATCGCTCTTTTTAATTTTTCAATAAATCAGTTATAGTATTTGACAAACTCTCAATACCATTCCTTCCTTAGATTTTAAATTAATTAGGAAACATTCTCTAGTTAACTTTTATCAATAATATATCATATAGAAACGTCTTTAGAATCAAATTATTGACAGCCTTAAAAACTAGAAGGACCTGATTCTAACCAATAAATTCAACTTTGAGATTTATTTAATTATATTATATAATCTCTTAGGATAAACCTAATTGCTACTTAAATCAAAATATCTAGAAAAATTATAGATTCAAGAATTTTGAATAGCTATATGTTATTTAACTAATCAAGCAATGGACTCTATCGATTAATTAGCAAAACAACAATAATATTAAACTACAGAGAATTTTATAAATACTGAATATTAAAGAAGAGAAACGATAAAATTATTTAGATCTCATAATTCACGAATATGAACTTCAATTATCTTTCAACCAAGATGAAATTAGTTGCTTATAATTTGAATGAAAGTAAACTTTGATAAATTGTAAAGTTACAGCAGCTAAAAACGTACTGGAGATCCCCCAAGGGTTGCTAGAAAAGCCAGCTTATATACCATTGTCTAAAACAAAACTTCTTAATTTAAGTCTAATTAGAAAAACTAAAAACTAAAAAATAATAAAAGAAAATAGAAATATTATCCCAAGTTAAATTTCTAATTAATAAGAGATTATAATATCAGATACATCTTTTCAAATGCTGCTAAAATCGTATCTCAAAATCATCAAATTATATCAGATGTCAGCTGTCAGATCTTTTCAAAATTATCAGGTCAGATACGCACTCAGTTTTGCCCAAGGCTCTTGTCCAAAGGGTCGTGCCTGCATTTTTTTTTTGTTGTAAATTTTCAGCTTTTCCTCAACTTTTCTTCATTTGACTCAAGGCCTTTTTATTGTGATTTTTTCTGCAGAAATATTTAGAAATCAGTAGAATCATTTTAATAACAAGCCTAAAAAATATATTAAATATGTGTGGATTTTACTTGTTGTCAAATTTTCCCACACTTAAACCATGCTTGCCCTCAAGCATTTTACAACTTAAAATCTTCATTCCCCACATTCATCAATCAACAACTCAACCTGTAATATTTAAATAACTCAAAGAGAATGGTAATCAATAACCAAAAACTCATAGGACAAGCTTTTCAATATTTCACAAAACTAGCAATCAAAATAATATATATTATAAATATAAAATGCCAACATCCTTACCCAACCTTGACTATAAGTTAATTACTAAGTGAAAAATCAGTTGCACATAAAAGACTATACTTGACCTATCAAGGTTTAATTACAAACTGATTTAAATTATGAACTAACTTTTTTTATTTTTATTTTTGAGCACCTTTTTATTGTTTGTTTGAAATGTCATCAATCTTTTGACGAGAGGGCAAACATTTATGATGTCAGCACCCGGTTACTCAATTGTTCACAATTTTCAAGTGGCTACTAGCTCTACTTATGGCCTTTTGACTAGCGAAATAAGATGTTCATTTTCGAACTTTGTTTGGGCTCTTTTTATTCATTTATTTGGCTCATAATTTATTTAACAATTAATTTCAAGAATTAAATCAAGATACCCTAAGCAAGCCTACCATGTGTTTCCATTTAATTAAATTGATTATGTTTAAAAACATCATGTGGTAAAAATCTTAAAGCGTTTTATAAAAATAATAAACATGTCAATTTGGACCGCTAAGGTGAGTGAAACAATTGAAAATCTACCTAGATTAATTGGCTATGGATTGCCATAACAATTTGATGCACAAAATATCACATTTAAATTATTTAAAAGACAAAATGAGGCTTTGGGTCAAAAATCATAAAACACAGGTAAGGTAATAGCAAGATTTAAAAAGTTTAAAATTTTTTCAAAAATGTTCAGTAACTCAAAATTAGTCAAAAGTAAACCCAAAATGCCAAATACTCATAAAAAATCCAACAAATCTTAACTATTATCAATAAAATCAAAAAAATTTCAAAAGTTTATCAATAATAACCAAAATGGCAGCACCCCCACCAGTAAATATGCCCCTCCCCCATATTTAAATGCTGCATTATCCTCAATGTAATAAAAAATAAATAAATTAGGCAAGAATAGAGGGCTTTCCTGATATTTTGTGAGGAAGAGTGTCGTTAAAAGCATGTCAGTACTACTAATGAGGAAGAAAAACTCATACTTGTATTATATTGCTACATCCTAGTGAGTTGAGTTGTTATTTGAATGTCATTAGCTTTCTGATAAGAGTATTTTTATAATTGTTTTTAGTATGATTTTAATGTGTTTTTAGTTAATGTTTCATTTGATTTTGGTTTAAAGTTTGTTTTAAGTGTTTGTTTTAGGTTAAAGTGGAAAAATTCCCTTGGATGATCAAAACAATCAAGAAAGAGCATGAATAAAGCAAGACATGGCCAAGCCAAATCAAGCTTGGCCATGTCACTCAAAAAAATTGCATGGCAGTGACTGACACGGCCAGGAGACACGGCCAAGCCACTAGCCGTGTCTCACCCAAGGAGCAAAACCAAAGAAGAGCAAGAAAGAAAGGAAAAATGAAGGCAGAAGCTGACACTGGCAGGTGACACGCCAAAGTCAGTGGCCGTGTCACATGACACGGCCACAAGCTTGGCCGTGTCCCACCCCTAGCCAAAGAACCAAGCAAAGAAGGAAAAATGAAGAACAGAAGTTGACACACCCAAGTGACACGGCCAAGCCACTGTGACACGGCCAGGAGCTTGGCCTTGTCACCCCATGAAACCAAAGAGAAAAGAAAGAAAGGAAGAGGGGCAGTAAGAGACACGGCCAACTAGCTTGGCCGTGTCCCAAAGAAAAACAAGAGACACGGCCAAGCCTCTCATGGCTTGGTCGTGTCACCTATGAAGTTTGGCTTCTCTTGCACGAGTTGGGAGACAAAGTGGGAAACAAAACATTGTGCTTGCCAAAAGAAATAATAAACAAAGAAAATAGTGGGGAACAAGGCATGGGGTGTGGGTTGGAAGGCATGGGGTGTGAGTTGAAAAGCATGGGCTTGAGCTTTGGAGGGAAATAAAAAGAGAAAAAAAGGAAGAAGGAAGGAGCTTCTGCATAGGAGAGCTCTGCAGGTTTTTGCAGGAGGCAGAGAACAGAGATAGAGAAGAGAGGTTTGAGAGGAGGAGGCTTGTGCATACACGTTTTGGGCAAGGAGGGAGTGACACTTTCCTTGACTCTTCATCTTCATCCTCCATTTCCATCCTTTCCACCATCTTCATCTTCCGTTGGCAGCTCCTGGAGATTGAAGAAGCTACATTGAAAGGGGTTTTTCTGTTTTCTCCTTTTAATTCATTTTAATGTTATTGTTGTTGTTGTTGTATTAAGTGTATTGAACATGAACTAAATCATTCTCTATCTAGATATTGAAGAACCCTAGCTTATGTATGATTGAATAATTTTAATTGATGGAGTTGTTTTATTCTTGTGATGCTTAATGATTTATTTCCAATTGATAATAGCATGCTTATTGATTGGTTTCCAATTTCATATTATTGACTTGAGAAAACTTGATATGAATTGATTACTCATAAGGGTTGAGGATTGATTGGGGTGCTAGAGATAGACTTACAAGATCCTTTGGTTTATAGTTCCTTGTTCTTAATGCAAGATCTATTTAATTGTGTTTAAGAAGAGATTCCGGCACTCTACTTAGTGATTAGGGATTAATTCACTCGAGAGAGGTTTTAGTCTAAGTTAGAGAAATGCCAACTCAACTCTATCATGTGATTTAAATGAATAGATTGTGGCTAGGGGGATTCAATATCTGGATAGTATTTTTATCATCAAACCTTTTTACACAACAATAAATTTATCTTTGCTTGCATTTATTTAAGTTAGTTGTCTTTAATTATAAAACATCACAAAAATATTACTTTGCTAAACAATAGTTGAGATTTGCACTAGTGCTTGGCCTTGTCCTCAGTGGAACGATAACTCACTCACTACTTTATTACTTGGGTGACTCGTGCACTTGCGGTATTGCTATAGCGCAACTAGCGCGTATCAAGTTTTTGGCGCCGCTGCCGGGGACAATGGTTTCAATACTAGTAATATAATTAAGACTGTTAATTTAGTTTTATTTTTTTTTATCAAGAATGTTTGTTTGTTTTCTTTGAATTGTTTGTGTGTTTTTCTTTGAATCGTGTGTTTGTTTTCTGTAAATTTGTTTGTTTGTTGTGTTTGAATTTATTTGTTTGTTTGTTTTTGTTTAAATTGTTGAGTGCCTTTTGTAAAGATGCAGTTTTCAAGTCACGGGGAAGTTTATGATGGGGACTATTATTCTAAGCTTGCATGGCAACTCGCAAAATTAATGAATAAAGTTGATAGGCTAATTGCAAGCCGAGGAAGCCCACCAAATTGTATAGCATGTGGTAATGCAGGTCATAGTGCCAATACATATTCATTTGGTTTCCAACGACCAAGATTGGCACGAAGAAGAATAAGGTTACCAAAGTTTCCAGCAAATAGGTGGTAATGACCCATATTCCAATTCTTACAATCCAAGCTGGGAAAGCCACCCAAATTTTTATTGGGAAAATCAGCAGTACATTCCACCTCAACAAAATTTTCAGCCTTGCCAAAGAAGTTCTTACTTTCAAGAACAATTTTCAGACCAAGACCACCTTAAGGAACCCACATTGGAGGATAAGTTAAATGCCTATATTCAAAAACTCACAATGAATCAAGATCACCTTGAGGAACCCACTTTGGAGGATAAGTTGAGGTCTGAATCTTTGCAAGAAACACAGAGGATATTGGATGCTCTAGTTGAGCAGATGGCACATCAACCCCAAGCACACCAAAAGGAGGAGTCTCCTAGCCAATTGGAGCAAACCCAGGTAATCACAAAATTGAGGAGTGAACAGATAATATATAACAATTTTTGTTATTTCTTTGATGCAGGGACCAATCAAGAAGAAAATGGCGAGGAGATCCAACCCGACATAAAGGAGTTGAATCAAACAAAGGAGGAGGAGATTTTGGAAATATCAACTTGGACAGAATTGCATGAACCTCCAAATCCTTTTATGCCACCAATTTCATTCCCATTTAGGCTGGAGGAAGAGAAACAAGGTATGCATATTCCAGAACTCTATGACATGCCCCATAATGAAGATAGTGTAGACAAGCTTGAGGTAGCCATGACCTTAGAAGTAAAGCCTAATATTTTCAATTTAGAAATTGAGGAGAGCAAATTAATATTAAATGATGAGGTTGTTGAAAAGGAACTTCAAATTGCTAAAGAGGATGAGAAAGAAATTCTACCAAACTTGGTTGAACTTCAAAAGACCCCAAAAATTTTAGAATTTGTTTTAGTTGGGGAGAACAATATACAACCAATGATCATCCCACCCACTTTCGGGAGTGCGAAAGAGCAAGAAATGAATATAACCATGTTGCATACTGAAAAATATTTTTACCAAGTTCCTATAGCATTGGAAGATCACCCCAAGACAGCCTTCATGAGTTTTCAATGGCCATTTGCTCATCCAAGGACACTACCTAGGCTTTGTAATACATCGGGCACATTTCGAAGTTGCATGTTGTCTATCCTCTCAATCATAGGCTACAATTGCATTATGGGGGGAAGGAGCCCTACATATCGCATATGGGAGCGGTGGAAATCAAGTTCCATCTAAACTCTCTTTTAGTTTATGCATGCTCACATTGAGGATAATGTGAAATTTTAAGTGTGGGGTGCATTTTGTGTTTTGTGTTTTCATTTTTTATTGCATATTGTGTTTTGTGTTTCTACTTTTAATTTATTTTTGTGTTAGTGTAGTTAATGTTTTTCATGTTTTCTTTGAATAAATGAATTTTGGAAAGTTCAATTGTTATAAACATTGTTGATTGATGACATTTGAATTTTTGAAGCATGAATGTGAGAATTGAGTAGAATTGATACTTATTGTTAATTTTGTTGGTTTTTCCTTGCATTGCCTTTAACCTAGTGAGAAATTGAGCCATCAACCTATTATTCTTGCTGTGGGTGGACATATTTGATTGATAATTTTCTAGAACTTTCTTTGACATACATTTTAAGACTATATAAAAAATTTCAATTAAGCATCAAGATGATTAAGGCAATTAGGTAAACCCACTTTGGCTTAAAAAGACCAACCCTACATTCAACCTTACTTAGCCAATTTTAAGCCTATTTTATTTTCTTTTTATTTCTTTTTCACAACACCATTAGCTTGAACTTTGTTGTTTTAACTCTTACCCTTTCATTAGGTCAAGAGCATTTTAAGAGCGTTTATGACCAAGGGTTGTGTTGAATTAAGTGTGGGGTTAAATTTAGCAGGTTTAAGATTGCAAACAAAATAAAAAAATCAAGTAAAAAGAAGAAAAATAATAAGAATAATTGTTGTTCTTATTGAAAGGGTTGGAATATGTTACAAGATGTAATAAGTGAGTTTCTTTGAAAAGTTCTTTAAATGTCAAGGGGTAGATAAGAGGAAGGTGTTTTGGGATCGTTGGGTTATATATATATATGATCGGTTACTTCATTCTTGAAGTGTTCTTGAACTTAATGATTAAGCTCACATTTCCTAAATGTCATGCCTCTACCTTAGCCACATTACAACCCAATAAAAGACCTTTTGATTAATGCTTAATTGTAATTAAGTAGTGGAGATTTGATAGATAAGCAAGTCTATGACAATAATCTTTCATTGATTGTTATGAGTGTAAACACCACCTTGATCAAACACTTTCTAAGAGTTGGCGAGGGAGTGACAACATAGGTTATGCATGGAAATCCACTTAATTGCATTGGCATCGATTTTGTTCGACTTGATATTGATTGCGGATTTAGGGATAGGGAAGTCTTGATGCAAATTGTTATAACTCTTGAACTTGACAAAAATTTTGTGTTTAGTTTGTTTTGATTTTAGCCTTGCTTGGGGACAAGCAAGGATTTAAGTGTGGGGTATTTGATAAGAGTATTTTTATACTTGTTTTTAGTATGATTTTAATGTGTTTTTAGTTAATGTTTCATTTGATTTTGGTTTAAAGTTTGTTTTAAGTGTTTATTTTAGGTTAAAGTGGAAAAATTCCCTTGGATGATCAAAACAATCAAGAAAGAGCATGAATCAAGCAAGACATGGCCAATCCAAATCAAGCTTGGCCGTGTCACTTAAAAGAATTGCATGGCAGTGATTGACACGGCCAGGAGACACGGCCAAGCCACTGGCCGTGTCTCACCCAAGGAGCAAAACCAAAGAAGACCAAGAAAGAAAGGAAAAATGAAGGCAAAAGCAGACACTGGCAGGTGACACGCCAAAGCCAGTGGCCATGTCACATGACATGGCCACAAGATTAGCTGTGTCCCACCCCTAGCCAAAGAACCAAGCAAAGAAGGAAAAATGAAGAACAGAAGGTGACACACCCAAGTGACACGGCCAAGCCACTGGCCGTGTCACATGACATGGCCAGGAGCTTGGCTGTGTCACCCAATGAAACCAAAGAGAAAAGAAAGAAAGGAAGATGGGCAGCAAGAGACACGACCAACTAGCTTGGCCGTGTCCCATAGAAAAACAAGAGACACGGCCAAGCCTCTCATGGCTTGGCCGTGTCACCTATGAAGTTTGGCTTCTCTTGCACGAGTTGGGAGACAAAGTGGGAAACAAAACATTATGTTTGCCAAAAGAAATAATAAACAAAGAAAATAGTGGGGAACACGGTATGGGGTGTGAGTTGGAAGGTATGGGATGTGAGTTGGAAAGCATGGGATTGAGCTTTGGAGGGAAATAAAAAGAGAAAAAAAGGAAGAAGGAAGGAGCTTCTGCATAGGAGAGCTCTGCAGGTTTTTGCAGGAGGCAGAGAACAGAGATAGAGAAGAGAGGTTTGAGAGGAGGAGGCTTGTGCATACACGTTTTGGGCAAGGAGGGAGTGACACTTTCCTTGACTCTTCATCTTCATCCTCCATTTCCATCCTCTCCACCATCTTCATCTTCCATTGGCAGCTCCTGGAGATTGAAGAAGCTACATTGAAACGGGTTTTTCTGTTTTCTCCTTTTAGTTCATTTTAATGTTATTATTGTTGTTGTTGTATTAAGTGTATTGAACATGAACTAAATCATTATCTATCTAGATATTGAAGAACCCTAGCTTATTTGTATGATTGAATAATTTTAATTGATGGAGTTGTTTTATTCTTGTGATGCTTAATGATTTATTTCCAATTGATAATAGCATGCTTATTGATTGGTTGTCATTTTCATATTATTGACTTGAGAAAGCTTGATATTAATTGATTACTCATAAGGGTTGAGGATTGATTGGGGTGGTAGAGATAGACTTACAAGATCCTTTGGTTTATAGTTCCTTGTTCTTAATGCAAGATCTATTTAATTGTGTTTGAGAAGAGATTCCGGCACTCTACTTAGTGATTAGGGATTAATCCACTCGAGAGAGGTTTTAGTCTAAGTTAGAGGAATGCCAACTCAACTCTATCATGTGATTTAAATGAATAGATTGTGGCTAGGAGGATTCAATATCTGGATAGTATTTTTATCATCAAACCTTTTTACACAACAATAAATTTATCTTTGCTTGTATTTATTTAAGTTAGTTGTCTTTAATTATAAAACATCACAAAAATATTACTTTGCTAAACAACAGTTGAGATTTGCACTAGTGCTTGGCCTTGTCCTCAGTGGAACGTTAACTCACTCACTACTTTATTACTTGGGCGACCCGTGCACTTGCGGTAGTGCTATAGCGCAGCTCGCGCGCATCACTTTCAACTTGTCTATCTTTTCTTATAACCATTGTAATTGCATCTGTATTGTAGAAGAGGAAGGACTAACATCTATAGAATGTGTAACAACAAGTTCGACACTTCTTTTAGCTTTTCTAAATACTCTTTGATCTTTTGTATAGCTGGACCTACTAAAGTTAAGCCAAAAACACCATTCTCCTTGCACAAAAAACTCATCTCATAAAAAATTTTCAAATTAAAAAGTGCAGGTGTGTAAAATAAATGAATATTATGATAGTTAAGATCAACCAATAATTCTTGAATAGCAAAATAAGTAATAACATCACCTAGGATTCATGGTCTTTTTTTAAAAAAGAAATAACATTCTCAATTTGTGTAATTAACCAAAATCCTAAGTTAACTTTCTTTCTTTTTTACTCATGCAACATAAACAAAAAATAATTCAGCTTTTAGACACAATACCTGCTGTATTTTTTTTTCTACCCAAAACAAAGTAAGCATGAATATGTAAAAATTGCTTTTTTAAAGTGCAAGTCAGATTTACTAGGGTCATCTTGATCAGTTATACTCTCCCATAGGATATTACACACAATAACAAGCATAAATTCCTCATAAAAAATCTTCACAGTCAATATTAGCCACTAAAAACCCATCACTTCTTGAAATTCAATTAGCAAACCATTTGCCCACCAATTCTGACTAAGTTAGGAGTATTTAAATCAAAAATTTCAGTTTTGGCAAACTCAATTATAATAATAAAATTCCTTAAATTGCTCTACATAAATCGTGCAATCCATCACAAAAATAAAAAGAATATGACTCCCATCCAACTCCTCTAATGAATTTAACAACCTCATCTATGATATTTAAAGACCCAAGTATTGAGAAATTGGCTTACTTACCTGGAAAGATCGGCAACTCATAAATGATAGCATACCAATTTCGAATTCAAGGTTCCTAATCGGACCTACCTTTAATTGTTGAGACACTAATTTCCCTTTTTGAAAGCAAGACTGATTTCTTTTGGATTTAGTGTAGATGTGCTCACTTTCCTCTACGGTAAGTTGTGGTTCTTCAATATTTAGAGTGCTAGATGCTGAGTTTTTTAATTTTTATCTTGAAGATCCCACACCCATGACATTTTGGGTTAAATCTTCATTGATACTTTCATCTTGAAGGTGGAGGAAGTGTTCTTCTTAAGATTTTGATGAGGAAGAGCTTTAAATTTTCAAAATTTGATGTTACTGCCATCCACTCATCAGATTTCTGCCGCCATATGAAGGAGCTGGTAGCCAGTTATGAGCAATAGTGGTGGTTCCTTTGGATTTTCATGGTGGTGTGAGGTGGGTAGTGATTGTGTGATTTGGGGTTCAGTTTTGGGATAAGAGAGGAGAGTGATTAAGAGATTTTGGGTTTGATGACTATAAAAGAAGAAGAATGAAAAAGATGGATAGCTTGTAGAGCTTTTAATTCATTAAGGGCATATGGGTAAATTGGCAAAGTGTTCCATTTTTAGCCTTTAGTAACTCCTTTAATTGGCTGAAAAATTTTACTCTCATAGAAGAAAGTTACTACTTCATTGTTGAATCAAAATTCACCTGTAAAAAGAAAATCTCAGCAGCAAATTAATAGGAAAAATGAATAATAAAAAAATTTAAAAATGAAAAATCTAAGATTTAAAAAAATGAAAACAAGGTAAATTAGAGAAAAATAAAAGGAATTAAAAAAACTTAAAGATAAAATTAGAAAGATAATAAATTAAAATTAAAACAAAATATTAAAAGAGAATACTGAAAATATAAAAAAAATTTAGTTGGGTTACCTCCAAATAAACGCATTTATTTAAAATCTTTGGCTAGATATTGCGCTTCTGCTCTAGTGAACATCCCAAATTAATCTTTTCGGTGTTGAGCGCAAAAGATCCTTCTTTATTGCTGCACTATAATCTATTGTTTTTCATTTTGACACATGCACAACAAAAGGTAAATATTTTATATGAGAAGTAGGTAACTCAAGAATTGAGAATTTATTTTTTAGAGGTTTGAGAGCCTCCCTTTCATATACTGAATCCTGCAATTCTTTATTAGCAACAAAATCCACCTTTATATTTTTTACATTATCATTTAGCTCATCATTATTGGTCAATTCAAAATTTTCTTTATTCGTAATATCTACACCATAAAATACATCACTATGACCTTTCATATTCTTATAAATATTAAATTTAATAATTTTTTCATCAAATTCCATTGTGAGTGTGCCATCATATATATCTAATTTCGTCTTAGTTGTACTAAGAAAATGTCTTCCTAGCAAAATAGAAGAATTAGAAGATTGATCGTCCTCTATATCAAATATATAAAAGTCTGCAGGAAAAATTAATCCATTTACTTGAACTAAGACATCCTCTAAAACTCCTTCAGGATAAATAATTGACCTATCAACTAATTGAATCATAATAAAAGTTTCCTTTAAAGGACCATTACATAAAGATAAATAAATAGATAATGGCATAATATTTATTGATGTTCTTAAATCACATATAGCTTTTTTTATTCCTAAACTACCTATTTTATAAGGAATAGTAAATATACCTTGGTCCTTGCACTTGGGAGATAATTTTCTTTGAATTATGGTAGAAACACTTTCTCCCATACATATCTTTTTATTACCATTAAACTTCACTTTGTTGGTGCATAATTCTTTTCAAAACTTAATATGTCGAGGTATTTTTTCAATAATATTAAGTAAAGGGATATTTACCTCAACCTTGCAAAAAGTTTCTAAAATTTCTTCCTCCTCCTTTTTCTTCTTAAAATTAGCTAACCTTTGTAGGAAAGGATGTTGAATCACCAATGATTTAAGCTAATCATTGCTGGAAGTAGCAAGTTTTTCCTCTTATTGAACCAGAATTTCAGATTCTGTAGTTGTCCTCAAGCTTTGCCCAGGGATCTGCTTCTGCATATTGTCCAGTAGCTCTTTTTCACTCCTTAAGGTTATTACACTTGCATTTTGCTTTGGATTTACCACAGCTTGAGAGAAAAATTCTTCTTGAGACTCCAACTTGCATATAGATGATGATAGTTAGCTAATTTGATTCTTCAAATTTTGAATGTATGCTCTTGTCTCCTGTTGAAATTGTTGAGTATTAGTCATAAATAATTCAAATATTTTATCAAGAGACAAACCTGGTGTGGGTGGTGGTGGTTGTGGCTGAGGTAGCCATGGCTAAAATTGTTAAAAATATGGTGGATTCGCTTCATAGCTTAAGCTTAGATGATCTCGCTACTCCGAATTATAAGCATTAAAGTATGAATCATAACTCTATTGTGGTTGATCATAATTTTAAAGTGTAGGATATCTTATATATGCACAACTTTTATAGACTCTAACTTGTTACCTATTATCTGCAATCAATCTTTACACCTAAGTGGCTAGATCAGAAATCTTTGATTCAAGAGAAGACATATTTACCTTATTTAAAATTCGCTCTCATACCCAAATTGATGCAAATTGGCATCCATAAAAGACATGGTAATCAAAAGAAACAAAACAAGTTAATATCAATTTTCCAGTAACGACGCTAAAATTTGATGGGTATCGAAACCACCAAAATTAAATTCTTGTTCTCTGAATAAATTAAATTGTAGTAGCGATTAATAGGGTCGAATCCATAGAGAATTGACTACTTATTTAAATCAATTTTGAAAATCAAAAAGAAAAACTAAAACAAAATTAAACAAGGGGAGTTTGAAAAATGAGAATCAAAATTAAACTAAAACTAAAACTGAAAATTAAAATTAAAATTAAAAATAAATTACAGCAAAAATAAATTAGAGAAAATACAAATAAAATAAACTCAATTGAAGGGATAATTTCAGTTCAATTCTTGAATTGATCACGGATTCAAAGATCGCTCTTTTTAATTTTTCAATAAATCAGTTATATTATTAGACAAGCTCTCAATATCAATCATTCCTTAGATTTTAAATTAATTAGAAAACGTTCTCTAGTTAACTCTTGCCAATAACCTATACTATAAAAACGTCCTTAGAATCTAATTATTGACAGTCTTAAGAACTAGAAGGACCTAATTCTAACTAATAAACCCAACTTCGAGATTTATTTAATTAGATTTATAATCTCTCAGGATAAACCTAATTGCTACTTAAATCAAAATATTAAGAATAATTACGGATTCAAGAATTTTGAATAGTTATATGTTATTTAACTAATCAAGCAATGGGCCCTATCGATCAATTAGCAAAACAACAATAATATTAAACTACAGAGAATTATATAAATACTAAATATTAAAAAAAAGATAAAATTATTTAGATCTCACAATTCGCGAATATGAACCTCAATCACCCTTCAACCAAGATGAAATTAGTTGCTTTTAATTTGAATGAAAGTAAACTTTGATAAATTATAAAGTTGCAGCTGCTAAAAACGTCATGGAGATCCCCCAAGGGTTGCTGGAAAAGCCAGCTTATATACCATTGTCTAAAATAAAATTTCTTAATTTAAGTCTAATTAGAAAAACTAAAAGCTAAAAATAATAAAAGAAAATAGGAATATTATTCTAAGTTAAAATTTTAATTAATAAAAATTATAATACCAGTTACATCCTTCTAAATGCTATCAAAATCGCATCTCAAAATCATCAAATTAGATTAGATGCCAACTATTGAATCTTTTCAAAACTGTCAGGTCAGATACACAGTCAGTTTTGTCCAAGGCTCTTGTCGTCGTGTCTGTACATTTTTTTTTTATAAATTTTTAGTTTTTTCTCAACTTTTCTTCATCTGACTCAAGGTCTTCTTTTTGTAAATTTTTTTGCAAAAAATTTTAGAAATTAATAGAATCATTTTAATAACAAGCACAAATAATATTTTAAATATGTGTAAATTTTACTTGTTATCAATATAAAATAAAATAATTAAATATATCTATAAATATCTATAAATATTCATGTCTATTGTTTTGGACACCCCTACCATCAGTGTTACTTATGCTGTCATTTTGTTTATTGGTTTGGTCATAATTTGTGCCCAAAGAACAAAAACAAAAGATAAAGGCATTTCTGCAAAAAAAAAAAAAAAAAAAAAAAAAAGAGAGAGGAAAAGACAAAGGCTCAATAAGTATGTCACTCAAACTAGCAGACAACATTAGAGCTTGGAAGCAGGGCCGTCTTAAACATTTGCAAAAATAAAAGAGGCCATGTTCTTACATTGAAATTTAGGCCCCTAATATGAAAATCACATGTTTGGATTTATATTATTAGGCCCCATAATTTTTTGAGGCCCTGTGCTATTGAACTTGTTGCACATGGTGTTAGACGGCACTGCTTGGAAGGAGATAGACCCCACGCTTTTCAACAATAAACATGGCTTTTTAAAAAATAATAATAAATCAAGTTAAAATTGAAAAAAAAAATAGTTTCCGTTTTAATTTTTACAGAGTGACATTTCAGTAGGATAAAAATTAAATAATAATAAGATTCTTTTATTTTTCAAAATGTAATTTATTCCTCTTTATTTTATCATCTTTCAAAATGTAATTTATTCCTCTTTATTTTATCATCAGAATTCTTCCTCCTAGGTGCTGCTGCCTCCTCCTGTTGAAGAAAGACTATCAAACAAAGAACGAGCCAAAGAGGTTAGCTAAAGCTTGTATGGCTAATAATGTCTGTTTCTCTACCAAATAAATGAATCTTTTAGCCAAACTATTAACATGGGCCAAGCCTCTTCTTCTTCTTCTTCTTGTAATCAAGAGATCTGCAAGCAAACAGCTGAAAGCCATTCTTTTATAATCACCAAGAAACATTCTGTGGATCTAACATTGTCTCTGCCTGACGAATGCCTTGCCACTATATTTGGAAAACTGGGTTGCCATGACAGAAACTCTTCTTCTCTGGTTTGTAAGCGATGGATGATTGTCGATTCTAAGTCCATAAACCGTCTTGTCTTGCTTTCTCCTTCTGAAATCTCTTCTTCTTTACCTGCTCTGCTTTCTCGCTTCAGCTCTGTTTCTATTCTTTCCTTAAATGCTCTCGCAAGCTCCTCAGCATTGATGACCTTGCATTGTCTCGCATTCCAATTTTTCTTTCTTCTCTCAAAAAGCTTAAGCTAAAAGGCTGTATTGATATTTCTGATGATGGGCTACAAGCATTTTCCGAGCACCGTCCTGTTTTACTTTCTAAAATCTCTTTTGCTTCATGTGGGTTTGGAGCTAGAGGTCTCAATTCTCTTCTCAGTAAATGTTCTTCTCTTCAACATCTCACTCTCAAGCGTCTTCGCAAGCTCTATGCTCATAATGATGCTATTTCTCTTGACAACAAAAATTAACTTAAACTTGAGCGACTCTGCCTCAAAGACCTCCATAATGCCCGACTTTTTATCCCTCTACTTTCTTCCTCTGTTAAAGCCATGAAATCGCTAATCGTTTGTAGGAGCTCTGGTAATTGGGACACGGTCCTTGAGAGTCTTCAAGGAACAATCACTGCCATTTCTGAGATCCAAATGGAGAATGTCCAAATGGGTGATGCTGGCCTCATTGCCATTTCATCTTCTTGCCGTAATCTTGAGGTTCTGCAGCTAAGTCGAACTACTGATTGCACAGATAGTGGTTTGTCAGCAATTGCTCATTCTTGCAAGAATCTCCGGAAGCTACATATTGATGCTTGGAGCAGGTTCGGTGGCAGGACTATTGGGGATGAAGGGTTGTTAACAGTAGCTAACCACTGCTTCAAATTGCAAGAATTAGTCCTCATGGGGGTTCCTATTAGTATTTCCTCTCTGGCTGTCTTGGCTTCCAATTGCCCAACACTGGAGAGATTAACCTTTTGTAATACTGATTCAGTGGGCGATTCTGAAATGGGACTTTTTGCAGCCAAATTCTCTGCCTTGAAAAAGCTCTGCATCCAAAAATTGTCCCATCTCCGAGGCTGGAATTGAAGCCATTGGAGGTGGTTGCCCCAACCTGGTGAAATTGAAGGTAAAACGATGCAGAGGGATACATCAGGCAAGTGTTCAAAAACTTAAGAAACATAGGAGTTCGGTTGTGGTTTCAGTGGATACAATTTTCCTTGGGCAAAGAATGGTAAATGCAGAGCAACAAGAACGACATAGAGCACAAAATAATTCAAATACTACAACAACAACAACACATGTTATCTGCAGCAGCAGGAGTGCTCTGTTCCTCAGGTCTAGATTTGAAAATGCTCTTCAACTTGGCAGGAGGTGACCCTATGCTTAGAATTTTTGAAATTTCTTTTTTTCTTCTTCTGTTCAAATTCTCTCTTGATTCTTTGACTCAAGTGTGTTTATTTGTTTTATTATTTTTTTCCTTCTTTATGTGCCCCCAAATTGAAGTGGATTTTGGCTACAGGTTCATATCCCACGCAAGCCATACTTGTATACCAGAGGTTTTTTTTTTTATTTTTTTAACTCAAGAGTGTTTTTTTTAACGATTTGGTGGAGACCATCTCAATGTCATCTTTTTATTGGTTATTAATTAGTGATAAATGTGGGAATGCAAAAACAAATTCATTATCAAACTGACCATTTTGAACTGGAAATAAAAATCTATTATATATGTGTAGTGCGGAAAATGGAAAAGTCAAATCTGTCTTGAGGGTGGTATGAGATGCCAACACAAATACATTTTTATTTCACAAATATATTAACTATCTTAAGGTTATTTTAAGGAGCTATACTTTTTTTTTCTTTCTATTTTTGTTGCCAATAAAAAAGAATATCATTAGATAGAAAAAAAAAAGTGCAACAAACCCAGAGGAAGGTTCAACAAAAACTTCCTAAGGGCAAAATACCATAGACTAGTCACACTAAACCTGGGGCAATACTCATCTTCTCACAGAAAGCTCAAATCTACTATTCTACAATAGAAACAACATAAACGGAAAAGTGAAATGAAAAATTATACAAATAGACATTTAGTAGAACATTAATAAAGCAAGTGCCATTGGACTTGCAAAAACCAACGATGAGTATTGCCCCTAAGGGGTATCATTCGAACATGCAAAGACCTGTCCAAAAGGACCATTGCTGAGCATAAACTGTCTGGAAGAGTCACACTAATAGACACCAGCGTTGTGTGACGCAAATAAGCAAATAAGGCTTGATAATGCTAGTAACGCTCCTTCATAGCTGAGAGAGACCAGAGTCTTAGTCTTGAGAGAGAGAAGGAGCCTCCAGAATGAAAGAAATCTCTATTGAGATATACTACAAAAAATACAAATTAGCGACAGATGTGCGACAAATTTAGCGACAGATAAATCTGTCGCTGAATCCAACGCCAATCTTGCATTAGCAACGGTATTAAATATCCGTCGCTAAATCTCGTCGCTGATAAATAAAAATAGCAACGGAATTTATTTTTTTTTTTGCTAATTAGAGACAGATTTAATTTTCGTCGCTAGAATACCCTATCTGTCGCCAATTTAATCTGAATTAGAGGCAAAACTATTCCGTCGTTAATTTTTAATTATTTAAAAATACAAGCAAAAACTTTTTTGTGGGCTAAATTTCATCTTAATTTTCATCGCTAATTTTAAATATTTTAAAGAATAGACGAGATTTTTGTATGAAATTTTAGCAATAGAACTTATTTTCGTCACTAATTTTATCACTAATTAGCGGCGAATTTATCTTCCGTCGCTAGTTTTAAATATTTTAAAGATTAGGCAGGATTTTTGTGCTAGATTTTAGCGATGGAGTTTAATTCCATCGCTAATTTCGTCGCTAAAATCTAAATATTTAAAATATAAATTTTTAAAAATATGTTGCATATTTTTAGCAATGGAACTTAATTCCGTCGCTAATTTCATCGCTAAAACAAACTTAATTTCACCTCTAATTCCGCCGCTAAAATCTAAATATTTATACTTTTCAACTTTTTTCCTTCATTTTTTCTTCTTTCTTTCTTTCTCTCTCTCTCTCTCTCTCTTTCTATTCTTTCTGTTCTACTCCTTCTTTCTTTATTCTTCTTTCTTCTCTTTTCTTTCTTCTTTTCTTTCTGTATTTCTTTCTTTCTAATTCTTCTTTATTTCTTTCTTTCTCCTCTCTTTCTTCTTTTTTTTGTTCTTCCTCTTCCTCCCTTATTCTCTTACATTTTGATTAAAGATTTTATAGTTTTGCAAATTGATTGAAGGTATATATTTTTTAGATTATTTATTTATATTTTTATAATTAGTAATAATTTTTAGAATAAATATTATATTTTGTTGAATAAATAATATTTAGAAAAAAATAGAAATTATTTGGTAGAAAGAAAATTTAGAAATTATTAGGTTGAAAATTTTATTTTTAAATTGAATCAATTATTTGATTGAATAAATAATTTTTAGAATAGATTTTTAAAATTAATTAATATATTGATTTATATTTTAGATAAATGTTAGAATAATCTTTTTAGGAATTTATTTAGTGAAATAATTTATTTTTATGTTTTAGATAGATGTTAGAATAAATTATTTTTTAGAGAAATTAGTTAAAAAATTATTTTTTAGATATTATTTGGTAAATAATTTAATTTTTTGTAAATAAATTATTTATTAGAATAAATATTTTTTTAGAATAAATTATTTAATAGAATAAATATTTTTGGGAATAAATTAATTTATAAATTAAAAATAAAATAAATTATTTTTAAAAAATAAAATAATTTATTTTAAAATTAATTTATTTTATTTTTAAAAAATATAGTTTTTAAAATAAATTAATAATTTATCGACAGAAAAATATTTTATTTTATTTTTAAAAAATATTTTATTTATTTTTAAAAAATAATTTATTTTTTAAATAAATTATTAATTTAGATCCGTCGCTAAATTTATTTTCACTAAAATAGCGATAGATTAGCAACGAAAAAATCTATCGCTAAATGCAGACGGAGTGAAAATTTCATCAATTTTTTTAGCGACAACATGAATAATGACAACATCAAATCCGTTGCTAATGATTTTTAGTAACAAAATTTTGAGAAATAGCGACGGATTTTGTCCATTGCTAATTCTCATTTTTCTTGTAGTGATAGTAGAAGAGCTTCAATAGAAACAATATGTATAATAATCTTAGACAAGTGAACACAAGAATCAGGTATTGAGATTGAAAACTATTGGGTCCAGCTAATCTCCATTGAAGGGTATTCGATTAAAATAAAAATCAATTAAGTTCTCAGTCAACATGAGAATCGAAAATATAGGCCATCCACAAAAGAAAAACTGATTAAAGACCAAAACAACAATGTTATTATTAGCCAAAGGATGAGGAGAAGGACTAGAAAATTGAGAAGAAGATGAAAAGGAGAGATCTAGGGCTACAGCTGGCCTATTGGCCAGTGGCAGCCCTAGATCTAAGGCACTATAGAGAGTGAGACTTAACTTCGCTAGGAAGGAAAAAAAAATTCTCTCTAATAAAGCAAGTCAATTCATAAGATAGCACAGTTAAAATTACACTTTTATACTATTAGTACATATCTATCTAGCAAGTAATATCAAGAGAAATTACATCCTAAGTTACTTTTTAGTCTTTTTTTAAATATTTCTGTTTCCCTCAAGCCTGAGGAATAACCTTTTGGCCTTGCAGTTGGTTGGAGTTTGGGGGTGTCAGAGGTGTGAAAACCTTAATTTGATGAGATTTTTAAAGATAATCAAGGAACTGTTATATTTTCTCCAAGGACAACTAAGAAAATCAAATTCCCAAACTCCTTTATGAGAAATTTGTTTGAATTCCATAGAAATGTAAATAATTAATATGGAAATTGAAATTAAAATGATTATTTAAGTTAGTTTGTACACAAGAATAGAGTCACTAAGCGATTAAAGCTAAGTGGATAATCTAAAACTAGAAGAACATATGCAGAAATAGCCAAGGGTCTCAAGAACACATTGATGAAAATGATCCAGGTTGCAAAAATCTCTCGATTTTCTAATGGATTGTCAATGTCCTCTTCTTTCTTTCCTCTTTCCATTTTAATCAACTGGTAGCCACATTTTTTGGCTCCATTTACATCAGTAAGAGACAAGGGCATGGTGGGCATCAAGGCTTCAAAGCTTTTGGCTTTTATATTGCTGTGGAATGCTATTCTTGTGCCACTTCTTGTTGGGCTTCCACACTTGGGCCTTGTGACAATGTAGGCCTTTTACTCTTATGGGGCTGGTGGAAATCTCGATGCAAACATATGCCTCCCACGTGCTTTTAGTTTATGGTAACTAGAAAGCCTGCTTTTGAAATGTGAGATAATCATTGCTTGGTGCGTTTACCTCATACTCTTCCTTTAGTTCAACCACTGCCTTCTTATTCGTAAGTTATTTTTTTTCCTTTTAAATTTCAAATTTAATTCTTTGAGATTCTCTCCTCCTTCCTTGATTTTTCTAGAGTTTTAAGTTACCTTACACCAACATTCTCTTTTACCCTGTCTCTGCTTTCCATAAGAACTTATGGCTTCTAGCTTGTTCCCTACCGATTTATTAAAGTTTCGGTTGATGAAATATTGTCCTACAGATCCACTTCCCTCTCACCTCTTGTTTGTTTAAGTATTTCTAATTTTTTACTTCATTCTAGTTTATTTTTGATTTTTTACTTTATTTTTGATTTTTACTTTATTTTTGATTTTTTTACTTCATTTCTTATTTTTTGCCTTAGCACAATGATAAGCATTATTGCCATGTGACCTGAGGTCACGGGTTCAAGTCATGAAAATGGACTCTTTCAATTACAAGGGTATACTGCATACAAAGATCAATGGGTCTAACCCTTCCCCGAACCCTATGCATTGCAGAAGCATTTGTGCACTGGGCTATCCTTTATTCTAGTTTACCAATCTCACTAATTTAGGGTTTTCTACAGGGATCCCACACAAATTATTCAAGTCAAGACCATAAAACTTGAGGGATTTCTCAGTATAGGAAAGAACTTAGCTCTGGGTCCTTCTTATACTTAGGGTGGGGGATAGACCTTCTGCCTTTATGTTTCGAGGAAAGGCTTATATTGAATAGTGAGAGCTACATTATAGGTCTCTGATCACTTGTAATAAGGGCTCAAAACCCCTTTAAGAGGCATTAAAAATTTCTTTGATTCATCCTCTACAAACAGGCTCAGGGAGCATTTTGCTGCAGCTTACTACCTGTTTTCTTAGCTATTAAGGGGTAAAAGAATTATGTGTGCTTCCTAAGAAATCAAGATCACTTGTGGAGGCTACTCCCAAGCTATCATTCCTTCAATTTATTGTCCTCTTGAATGCAAATACTCTGTTTGAAAATTCCTCATCCCTTTCAAAGTCCTGGCCTTACAGTAGTGAAAAATTGCTCTTGTGGGTTGACCGTTTGTATCCCTACTTCTATAAAGATTGGCCCAGAATGGGTATCCTCTAGTTGATTTCTATTAGCCTACTCACTTTGTCCCTTAATATTGAGCTTGTGGCTATTGCTCTCTATTCCTAGTGCCCCAATCTCAATTCGTTCCTCTTCGCCTCAGGCCTTATGTCCAACACCCTAAAAGATATCTTCTGCCTTACTGGTCTTCCTATCCTAGGTGAGGATGCCATCTACCTTTTAGGACCTTACCTGCCCCATTACCTTGATGTGGATGTGACTTCCACAAACCAATCTTCTTATGGGAACTTAATTGGGGCTCGTTGTAGACTTGTTGATTCTCCCACTGGTTCAGAATATATAGAGTTCACGTGGGTACTCCTTTATTGCTACATCTTTTGTCCCACTAAAGGTAAACCTAGTATGGAGTATTAGTTTTAGTTAGAGCCCTAGCATTAGACTAACACTTTCCCTTGGGCACTATCTTTTTGGGTTTTCTATATTTCAACATTAGAAAATGTATTACTTTAAGGAAACTCATCGGCTGCATTTGGCTTATCAATTCTAGCTTCTTTTAAACTTTTCAGCCACTCATTCAATTATTTTCACTGATCCAAACCTTCACTGAAGTGAAAAGTTGGCCATTTGTGAAGTCCTCTAAGATATTAAAGTTTTTCCTTTCTCCTTCTTATGTCGCTCCCAAAGTTCTCCATGAGACTATAGAAATGCCCCAGTTGTTAAAGTCTTTCACCTTTGATTCCACCTCTTTTGAAGAGATTTATAAGGGTTTATTTTATGTTTTCACATCCCTCAGACTGCTATTCATAGGAGCTTCTTGTGCTTTCAAAGTTCATCCCACAACTTATCCCATTTTTAAAGAATATTACCTCCCTATCCTGTATATCACCTAATTTGGCCTTACTCTTGTTATTCCAGATTGTTCTTTCATTTTATCCTAGATCCAAAGCACTCGTACCCCATAATTGGTCAAGTAATTAGTGGAGAAACAATCTCAATTCAACTGCCACACTGTATTAATTTGTTTTTATATCTTTTGTATCGGCTTTTAGTGCTTAGTGATTTCTTACTATCCAAATGTTCTTGCCTTCTAAAGGTAATATCATCCTCTCACTCTTTTTCTTCTTTTATTTTTTTTTATTTTGACTTCTCAGTCTTTGTACATGTGTTCAAAACTTATTCTAGGTCAAAGCATCCCAAGACCCTTATTGTGCCCACTAAAGGTTCTAAATCTAGCTAAAAAAAGATCAAGGTGAAGTCCGAACCCTCATTAGTGCAATGCATGTGGAAATCCAATAAAATTCCCACGAAGACCAACATTACAAACACTAGAGACACCTCTTTTGAAGTTATGGATGCTAATGACAGCCCTCTAGGTAATCATCATTATCCCCCCTATTTGCACTGGTTTATATTGTTGATCTTTTCTTCTTTGCTTATAGTAAGTTCTATTGGCTTGGTATCTTCCACTAGGAAGGATTTTTTTGCTGCCCGCTCACACTCTCCTTCTGATTCAGAGCAAGACAACACTACTTCTAATGAGCCAATTGTGGCCGAGACCAAGTCAACTCCTTTGGCCACTGACACAGACATTGATCTGCTTTCATTGTTGGGGATTCTTGTTCACCAAGTTGCTAGTTCTTCTGCTCCTAGGGTACTCCCTTTCTTAGCAACTAATTTCAACTTCACTTCCTATAAATTAACTCCTTTTGATTCCACAATAACTTTTCTAGAAGAAAGTCATCACTCATATTCTTGAATATCAAGATGAAACAATGGATCTCTCCTCTTTAGCAAAGTTGATACATCCTTTCCCTTCCTTCTCAAGCATTGTTGCTCCCGCCATGATTGAACTGGCTAAGAACACTGCTACCTTTTATTTATCCAAGGATATTACTACCATGACCTCGCTTGAGAAGGGTGCATTTCTTGCCTCCCTATTTAGTCTACGTTTGGCTGCCACTTGAGATAAGTCAAAACAAGTGATAGCTGACCTTATTAAAGAAGCTAAATCCCTATTTAATTCCTTCATTTCTACTACCAAGATTAGTATTGTAGACTCTTAATTTTGGCCCCTAAATAAATTTGGTATCAATTAAAAAAAATTCCATGGCCAATTAGTTTGTCTGGCCCATTCATTTAATTTCTCCTAAACCTAATCAAACTCTAGTATTTTAAGATAATTATTGAGTTTCCTAGCCAAATTAGGTTTTTTTTTTATGATTAAACCTAATGTTACCCTAGTTTTGGCTATAAAAAGGGACTTCATGAAACATAGCAAAAACAAAAGAGAGTGAGAGAGAGGACGAAGGCAATAACTAAGAATAAATGACACAGTGAGTGAAAAAGCAATAAATAAAAAAGAGATAGTAGCAAGGAAGACAAGAGATATGGTGAGAAATCTAAAATTTATTTGATCTAAACCAATTGTTGAACTATTAAGCAGAGCCCTATATTAATCTTCACAAAAGGATTGTGCTAGTTCAGAGATTTGGTTTAATATTGTTATTTGGTGGAGCCAACAACACTAGTAATAACCTTTGATACTCATTCTTAATTTAATTATTATCTTTGTTTGTTATGTAACTTATATATTCTCTTTAATTTATTTTGTTGTCTTGATTTTATTTGATTACATACCAAAACCCTAATTCCATATTTAATCCCTAGTTTTACAATCAAAACCCTAATTACAATCAAAATCCTAATTTCATCAACTAAAACCCTAATTTTATTTATTAATTCCTAATTTTACGATTACATGTATGATGATTATTTATATGTTTGTTTTATTATGAGTGGATTGTACTTTCTCATTATTTGGATTTTAAGATTGTAAAAAGCATATTTTCACTTATGGGTGCCTTGTTTATTTAAATTATTTATTTTATTTAATTTATTTTTAAAACTATTGTAAGGGACACATTTTCAATCTTTTATAGGTGTCCTATTTTATTTGTATTTTAGACTATTGGATATTGTAAGGGTATATTTTTATCTTGTATGGGGTGCCTATTTTATTAGTTAATTTATGATATGATGGTTGTTTTTTTTTTATTTTAATTGCATGTAATATAAATAATGTTATAATAATATAAAAATTAAATAATATGTAGACTTAAAAATGAGGTCAGTTCTAATGAACCGAGCGTTATGGGTGGTGCTAGGTCACTTTTCACCTTTCCCATTTTGAATCCAGTAGGAATTGGAGATTCCTTAGAAATTGAATCATTCACCTCTTCTACTTTCTTCCCAGCCTGTCTAGGTAGTGACTCATATTTTTCGAGTTTAGACTCATATTCTCTAAGGTCTAGAGCCTAACAGTACCGAAGTCACAATAATCATTCCACAGACAGTGAAGGTGAAAATCTCCACTCACAGTGGCGACTCTACTGGGGATAAGAGATTGATTCTGTTAGTCTTTATATTATTTTATTTTTTTATTATTATGATATTATTCACCGCATCACTTAGAATTTCATCGTGTGTGTGAGTTAGGATGCTATGTAGGACCTGTATTATATGCATTTAAGTAATATCATACTTTCATTTAATATATGGAGATCAAGCATTGCATAACTACTCATTGTCTTATACCTTTTAGTATATACATGCTATGGAAATCTGAGCTTTTTACCCTAAAGACTATAGCCTATATAGTTAGCCTATTAACTTTCCTTAGATTTATCCTAATTACTTATTTTTTGACTATGATTGATATATCTTAGCCTAAGTTAAGGTTCATTTGGTTTGTTTTTTCCTAATATGACCTTGTCATGATCAAAACCCAAAAATTATTTTATGGCCTAAAAAATTTTTTTAAGCCTAAAGCCAAAATCATTTTCAAAATAGGCTTAAAACTCCTTTTCAATGGAGATGTGTTAAATAATTATTTTCTATCTTATAGCCAAGCATAAAGCTCAAAATTAATTTTTGAAATAATTTTTTTTTACAATGGGCTTTGGAATATTTTTTACTAGGTTTTGAAATTAAAACTTTTTTTTACAATGGGTCAAAATTTTTCAAAATATAGAATATTAAAATCAATTGTGGGCCTTACTTATGCCGAGATTTGTGGGCTTGTTTGAGGCATGAATTATTAGTTGCTTTTCTTAATGAGAAGTCTATTTATAATAAACCTATTAATTTAACTTTAATCCAAAACATAGCAAAAATACTACTAAATTTTTTTTAGTGGATACAAGAGATTAAGGCTTAATTTGTAGGAATTATCATATATTAACTTCTGTATGTGAAAATACGAGTATTGATTATTTCGTTTGAGTAATTCTTTCAAAAATAGAAATATCCCCCGTTGATATTTGTGTTAACATAATATCTAGGGAAAGAGACTCGCCACTCGTGTCTAGGAAGAAATAAGTTTGGAAGGAACATCCTAATTCTATTTGTTTGTGACATATGTATACATGCATTGCATTATATTGCATTGATTCTTTCTGGCTCACAGACTTGAAATATAGCAATTCAAGAGTATATGGTAATTCAACCTACTTTAATGACTTAGAGTTCGGTGATAATTTAGTCAACTTCACACCCAAAGCAGTGGATCTTAAGCAAGTTTAGAACCTAGTGAATGAAGCCTTAACATCCAAGATGGAAGAATTAAAGGAGGCCCTAGCTGAGATCGTGAGAAATCAATTAGCTGCGATATTGGAAAAAAAACATTGTTGAGGCATCTGACAGTTCTAAAAGCGGAAGAACAAGGAAAAGGCAAAGGTAGTTGAGGTAGCCTTTGATGAATAAAAGGTGGTGATTGATGATGAGGACTAGGACTCATACTTCTAAGACCAATAAGAAAAAAAGAAGAAGGTGAAAGTAAAAACAGAGCCTACTAATGTGGAAAAGCTCGTTGTTGATGTGAAAAAGAAGCTTCAAAAGAGACTAAAAGTTGAAGAGGCCTGAGAAGTTGATAAACTTTTTGAAGAGGATGAGAAACTTCCTCACAAGTTCAAAATGCCTACTTTCGCTAAGTACAATGGTACAAAAAATTCTTACTTGTATATTAAGCAATACATTACTGCTAATATTAAGGTACTCAAACATTAAGGAGCTTTATGCTCTCTTTAGATTTTGTGGTGCAAAACTAGTATAATAATTTAGTGGAGAGCACTCAAAAAGACTGGGTGTAACATCCTTATACCCTATATAGGCATAACACATATATTTGATATATGAAAAATACGCATATACAATACAAGAATGTTACAGCTTTCAGTCTTATCAAATTTTTAAAATTTCAAGAAAATATTTCAAATCCTAAAATGTGTTTTAATATATAAATAAAATATTTATTAATAATCCCAAATACCAAAAAAATATATAATTTAAAGAAAATGTCTAAAAAAAATTCTAAAGTTTTTTCTGTAGTTTTGATAATTCCCAAAACAATGAACAAACAACCTGTGTAAAAATTTAACACTTTCAAAACATTAATAATTTCATCCCTTCTCCAAACTCACCACTACATCAATACAAAATTAAAAGTGAAATTAAAGGATTTTACATGAAAAGTGGAATGCATATGTGAGATATATATAAAATATACATAATATATACAAAAGTCAACTCAAAGTCAATACTTTAAGAAGAAAAGTCAAAAGTCAAGTGGCAATATTATAGATATACTTTGAAAAATTAAAATTATTTAAATAAATTAAAAATAATTTATTTTTGATTTGAAGAGCAAATTTATGGTTTTTATTAAATAAATAAATAATTTATTAAAAATATAATAAAATATATTATATATATGATTAAATTTAAAGTGGAAAGAAAGATAAATTTTAAAAAGTCTTCATCTTCTTCTTCTTCCTCAAGGTGGCCAAAACTCCATGGGTGACCAAGCCAAGGTTTCGCTTCTTCCAAACTTCCATAATTGAAAGGATTTCAAGGATTCAAGTGGGATTTTAGTGATTTCCTCTTGAAATAGTAAGTTTTCAACTTATTTTTTTGGATTTCCATACAGATTTGAATATGTTGAGCTTGGATTTTTGTGATAGTATGATTTAATGGCTTGAATGAGTTTATATGAAGTTATTTTGATTAGTTATTAATGATTTTTAAGTTGGATTGAAGAAAAGATTGAGTTTAAGTTAGGTTGGTTGAAGAGAGAGAATTTAGGGTTATGGAACATATGGACTTTTGAATTCATGTGTTTTAATTGTGCAAATTGATTTCAAATGTATTGTTTTGATGCATAAACAAGGATTTTAAAGTCAAATGATGAATTTGGTTAAGTTCGGTTAGAAATTGGATGAAGTAGTGTTGAATTTAGGATTTTAGAAAGGGATTTTTCAAAGTGTTGGTATTTGTTTGATTTTAATGCTTAAATCATGTTATTTAATGATATAAGTGATGAAAATAATCTTGGATTAATAATTGAAATAATTTGAAATGAAGAACCTTCATTGGTGAAGGTTATGGCATTTTACGGTTTTGTTTAAAGTATATGTGTTTATTCAATGTAATTGGTTAAAACATGCTATAATGTGTTTTTAATGATATAAATATACTGAAAACACAAATTTAAATGGTTTAATATGGATTCCCAATGTTAAAGTAAGGTTAGGCTTAATTTTTGTAAATTTATAAGAGTGATGTTTAATTAAGGTTTAATGTTGAAAATACCTTAAAATGTGATATTAAATTATTGTATTTGATCATATTGTGTATAGGCATTAAGGAGAGGTGAATTGCCCAACCTTAGTGTTGAAGGGCAAGTTGGAAGTGAAGGTTGGTGGGAGATTTTAAGCTTGTATTTGAGTGCTTATTGAGGTATATATAAACTCTTGAGAAATGAGGTATAATTGCATTACATTTGGCCTAACACATTTTGGATGAAAAATGTGTTAAGCTACTTGGTGGCTTGAGCATTCATAAATATTGTTCTATGACATGTGAATTGTTATATATGCATTATGTGCATTATAGAAAGCCATTATTAATGGCTAAATTGAATAAAATGTGATTTATATGAATTATGTGAAAGTAATCCAAAATATTTGGGTAATGTGATCTTGATGTAAAATGTCATACATTATGATAAAATAATAAAATATGATGAATTAAGGTAAATTGACATTGATATGAATGAGAAAAATGAGAAAATGAGGCAATGTGCCTAGTTGATTATGGGAAAATGAGAAAAAAGGGTTGATTATAGAAAATATGTATGTTTGTGTGCCTAGTATGTTAATCAATTTTCAGAGTTCTGTGTTTAGCGGCATACCTATGAGGTTATCCTCATTATTTGCTTTCGGGGCTAGATACTATGCATCACTGATACATAATTTTGCCTCTGGGGCTAGATGTTATGCATCACTAATACATGATTTTGCCTTCGGGGCTAGACTCTAGGCATCACTGATATATGATTTGCCTTCGGGGCTAGACACTGATGTCAATTTGGACCAAAATGATAACTCTGAGATTTGAATGATATATTAATTTGTTTGGGTCCATATTTATGTATGTGTTAATGTGAACTATAAAATGATTAAAGATTATATTCTAAATGAAATTGTATGCCACATTGTTACATGACATGCAAAGGCATTATGCATTGGTATTGTATTAAAAATTTTTTATTATCAAAATTTGTACTGCTAGGCCTTTATCTTAGCACGATTGTAATTCATCACGCAGGTGACAGGGGTGATCTGGTTGATCCTGAGAGTTCTGCTAGACCTGGTTGGGTCTAGACTTGAGGTTGATCTGAGTTGGTTTTGTTGCTTCTTTGAGATCAGAGTTATTTGTCATCATATATATATTTTATATTATAGTACCTTTTGCTATTATGTATATTATGGTGATGTTTTGAGTACTTTATAAATTATAAATAGTATTTTGGATAAATTGTATAATGTGGGAGTTTATACGTGTGTTTTGATATATGTATGTGTATAAAAGTTTTGAGGAAATGGGAAATAATTGAGAAGTATTGGTGAAATGGTGATTTATTGTTTATTGGGAGTGTATTTTATGCAGATTGTGTAATTATTGATTTTTTTTTTGGATTTTCAAATTACAGATAAGACTCTAACGAAATTTTTTCCAGAGATTTTTATATATAATGCTTATTTTGGAATCTATAACTAATAAAGAATATTTATTTTACTATTTAAATAAACATTTTAAAGTGTTTAGGTTTTTAAATCGAAAATGTAAATTTTTTTATTAAACCGGGTTGTGGCATTCTTATACTTTATATGCATATTTTACATATAGTGGGTGTATGTATTACACGTATATAAAGTATAAGGGTGCTAGTTATATATATTTAATACTTATCCATTCTCTAATTATACATCCATTTTAAACATACAATTGCATATATCAATATCTTTCTCAAATTTTCCCACTCCTCTTTATTTTCTTTTTCAAATTATTTTAAGTCACTAATAATTTATTATTCTATCAATCTTCTTTCCTTGATCTTTAAGTTATCCACTGCATCTATACAATAAATCAAAACCATTTATTATATGTAATCACTATATATCCGCTATTTAATTTTTTTCTTACATCCACCTTAAACATCCAAAAATATATTTATTATTTTTTTCTTCATTCTTTCCTCACTTGCTAAACTTTGTCTTTATTGAATCAACTTCACCTTAATTCATAAGCAATTAACCATTAATTTTTAAATGTTTCCTTGATTGAATCAACATTTCACTATTAACCTAATTTATATATAATTTTTAGTTCTCCAAAAGCACAACTCAATTTTTAAGTCTATACTTCTATAAATTAATTAATTACAAATCCATACACTTATTTTAATCATGATTATACACATGCCAAACACTCCTCATATAACTCTTACTTTCCAGCCTCATCTAATAAATTGGTCTTATTTTTATATTCAACAATCTGATATCATTTTCAATTACTCGTAAATTTTAAATTAACAATCCATCACTAATTTCACTTATTCAACCAAATAAATAGATAATATCAAACTCTCAACAAAAAAAATAATTAATTTATGCTACAATATTATACATTGGCACTTTTATTTTTCTTCTTGTTATGATTACCATTGTAGAAATCAATAATAAATATTACTTCCTCATTTAACATAATAAACCGTTTATGCAAATTCACATTTTTATTACTTATACTCATTTATAACTTAGAAAATACTTAGCATGGATAATTGCTTAAGATAAGAAATATCATTTAATTTTAATTTACTTTTAGCAAATCTTAACTTAATCAAAGCTATAAGTCACTTTAATAAATCCTCTATATACTTCTATAGTAAACAAAATTATTGTCATCAACTAGTTCTTCCATTTATTTTAATTATGAACTCTTTATTCTAATATATTAAAAATTCATATTCCTTCTTCATACATCTACCAATCCATATGCAAATTTTCATAATTTTCTTTATTCATTTGTCACATAAAATTTAATTTATTACTCAATTATATAAATATGTATGACTTCATTACTTTCATGTCAATCTCATTTTTCAACTTTTTATTCATTACTAAATCTTCACCAAATATTGTAAGCTTTTAACCATGTACACTAGACACATATATAAACTTATATTCAGAATTTTAGATTTTTTTTCAAATTTATTTACTATATTTAAAAATTAAGTATCCAAACTCATAGATTCTATCTCTTTAATAATTTCTCTATCAGTACTTGTTTATCCATTTTTTTTTCAGGTATCAAAACTTGATAAAAATTTATAAAATTTTAATATGTCCAAGCAATACAGATAATCTTGTATATAAATTGTTATATTTTTTGGATTCGTTTACTATAGTTTTTAAATACATTTCTCAACTTCTACAAATTCTAAATTTTGGAATTACTCCAACAGTTTGTGTTCTTCTATATTTCTTAAATAGCAAATCATCTTTAAAAATTATAAAATTTTATACATCAAATACTAACACATAAACATCCAATTAAAATTTCAAAGTCATTTAACATCTATAGATTAGTTCAAAAATTTGGACAAAATCACTTTGCAGCATATAAGCAGAATTTCCAGCAACCATCATACTCATCTCTCAAGATTTTATTTCATATCTTAAATCATTTCCTTATATTCACTCATTTATCAGCTAAATGAAACAAAAATATTAACTTTCAAGTGAGTATTCCAAGGATCCTTAATCTAAAATCTCTAGAAAGACGCTTTCGGTGTGCCACTTTGATCTATGTGTCCCAAATGCCACCTTAACTTATATTAATTTATCACATAAAGATTGTCACATCAAAGACCGACACAGAGGCCATTGCATATGCATGTATTAAAACTCAAACTATCAATTTTTAGAATTTTTCCTTCTTTCTTTCAAATCCCATCTAGATCGAGAATCTCAAGCCCAGGTTGTGATACAAAAATAAATATAACACCATTATACCCTATACATATAATACATTCACCTGGTACATGTAAAATATGCATATATAATACAAGAATATTATATTTTAAGGTCTTATAAAATTTTCATAATTTCAAAAAAATATTTCAAATCTTAAAATATTTTTTAATATATAAATAAAATATTTATTAATAATCCCAAATATCGAAAAAATAGAATTTAAAGGAAAATCTCTGAAAAAATTCGCCGCAATTTTATCTGAAATTTTGATAATTTCCAAAATAACGAACAAATAACCTGTATAAAAATTTAATACTTCCAAAACATTAATTATTCCATTCCTTCTCTAAACTCACCACTACATTAATACAAAATTAAAATCTCAATACTTTAAATTTTATATACACACTCTCATCTTAAATCTTTATAAACCAAAACAAGTGTTATTAGTTAATTTATATAAACCAAAATACTTAAATCATAAATATGCATGCATGCAAATGGCATTGTTGGTCTTATGGTAGTCTATATCACCAAGCATCTACCATAGTCTGGGTCCACTGATCAACAATGCTCTTCCCTATGCGATTCACACAACCGTGCTAAGCTTTACAGCTTAGTGGTATATATCTATAAATAATAAATATTATACATATACATTCTTACTTCTTATTTTATACATGGTGTATATACATATCTATATTCCTTTATTTTTCAATCTCAACTATCAAATCCAGTATACATAATATCAATCTCATGACTTAATTCTGCTTAGGTCAACTCCTTCTCCAGACCCAGCTCTGCTCAGGTTTATCAACACTAATATTTTTAATCACATATCATAATTCATCTTACCATCCATACGTTATATTCCATTATCCACAACACAATACACTTACACATGACCATATCACACACACACACATTGGACCCAAATAACTCTATATAGTATTTCAGTTTCAGAGGTATTGTCATTATCTATCTGGACACCAGAGATCTAAGTGTCACAACCATCCTCTGTTGACACCTCTATGTTTGGCCCCGAAGATAAATAATAGTGACGCCCAGTGTATGGCCCAAAGGCAAATCGTATCAATAGCACCAAAAAATATTCTCTAGAAAAAAATACTATATAAGGAAAACACACATTTGATTTCACATTACCATTTAAACATTATTAATTTCCATATTTCAAATATTTGCAATATATTTCATCATCTTTCTAGCCACAATGACATTATGGCTAGTAAATCACATTTCTAGTACATATATTATATTTTTCATAACTCTTGTGTTCATGTCAAACTATGATCACCATCATATGTCTCATAAATTATCACATTACATATTCATTTATCATTTCTATTTTCATATTTCTACATATTTCTCAAGTGATTAACTCACTCTTGATCACTTCCATACTTTATCTCATTAATCAATTTCTTTCATTCTCATATATGTATTAAATTTCCATCTTCAAACACATTTCCCATCATTTTAGACAATCATTTTTGGCATACTTCATTCTTTTTACCTAATTTTTCATATGTTTTCACATTTTTATATTTTATCATTTTCCATATTTTCCTTTCATTGAATATCATATCCATGAGTCACATTCACAATGTGACTTATTTTTCACATTTTCTCACAAGTCATAAATATGTCCATGTTGGACATCATACCATATAACATAAATATACCTCACATATATCATACATATATCAACCTACATTGGACTTTGCCAAGGTGACACCCCTCATATAACTGTCACATTGCATAGATTATGTGCAAATCAATATTTTGAAATAGCCTTATACATACATAATGCCCATTTACATTTTAATGGAAATGCAAAATTTAGTAATATGTACTAACCTTCACTTATGGCAACTTCTAAGCCAAGTTTTCTCTCTTTCCTTTACTTTACTAAAATGCTCTTCACTCTTGGATTGGACAATCACACACTACTCATTAGAAACATAATTCTACCTACTTTAACAAATCAAACTTCAAATACAACATTTCCTTCCAATTTCTAATATTTTTCCTAACTTACTTTAATTTTGGATTTCTACTCTTATCCATTCCAAATCAAGCTTTAAGCTAAACAATATCATTATTATTATATTCTAACACAATTTAATCATTTAAATATCATTTACATCAATTTAAACTAAAAATCACCAAAAACCCCAACATACCCTACTACCTCATCTAAACTTCTACCAAACCCATACTTTTCAATTATCTAGCCTTAAAATATTTGCTTATATGTCAAAATAATATCATTACAATCGACATTAACAATTATCTAAGCCTCCATAAAAATTTCTTTTTTCACATAATGTAGTCATAACCCTAACTTCTTCAAAACCTACCCATACTTAACTGTCAACCATAAAATCATAATATACTTTAAACCTATTCATTTTAGCAATTTAAATTAATTTTCTCTCACTAACCTAGTTATACAAACTCTTAATATTAAAGAAAACAATATTAAAGGAAAAGAGCTTACTTGAAAATCTCAATATTTCTTCAAAGCCAACTTGAATTACTTTGAATTTTAATGAGATTTAGTGTAGGTGAATAAGTATAAAATCCATCTTTCTCCCTCTACAAAATCGGGTAAGAAGAAGAGAAGAAGAAGAAATAGATTTTTTTGCTTTTCTTATTTAATTTTCTTCTTCCATTCCTATCCTTATATATATATATTAATTAATTAATTAAATTTCTTTTAATTTTAACCACATACTCCTCCCTTCTTTGACTTTTCTTTCTCTTTTATTATTATTATTATTATTATTATTATTATTATTATTATTATTATTATTATTATTATTATTTAATTAATATTTAATAAATATATAAAGTTCCACCATCTTCCACTATCCAAAAGTATTTTTAATTTTAATTTATTTTATTCATTACTATTTATTATTATTTTATTATTATTATTATCATCTTTTACAACATAACTTTATACTTGGCATATATGTGATGTATATTTTATGTATATATATATTTTATATACCTCATACATATGTATTTGTAATATATATATAACATATATTTTTACTTATATAAATATGTAATGTGTATCTCATGTATACTTCAAGTATACAATATGAGTATATCATACATATATTAAATCTATAATAAAAATTCAACATATATAATAAGTATTTGTTAGATATATACTATATATATACTATATATACATTAGGTATGTAGTACACATATACTTCTCTCAATACTCTATTTAACCATTAAATACTTATTTGATCTATCCAAAAGCATGGATATTACACTAGGATTTGATGTACAAAACTTTCATCCAACAATATGAGTACAATATTGTGTTAAAGGTAATATTGGTGGAGGTTGAGTATATCAGGCAGAGACAGAATAAAATTTTTGTTGACTACATTAAAAGATGGAGAAATAAGGTGGCCCTTCTCAAGAAAAGGCCAGATGACTTAGATCAGATATGGATGATAGTCAAGGATGCTTTGTCGCACCTCTAAGAAAAATGGCTCAAACTTTCATGAGGGATTTTAAGGATCTTCTACTAGCAAGTCTTCAATTGGAAGAATGGGAGAGAGAAAATAATAGATACCATAGAAAAGGGAGCAATAAGAGTGGCTATCAGTCTGGTGAATAAAGTCAAGAGAGACAAAAAGATATTGATGTAAATGCAACTATTGAGCTAGTAAAGAAGCTTCAGTTCTCAGAATTAGGAAAGCCACTATCTTGGGTCTTCAACAAACTATAAAAGGAGTTATTACAACCTTTAACTCATCGATCTTTACTAGTTTCTCTGCCCTTGAATTTTGATACAGAGGTTTTCTATCAATTCCATCAGTTGCTTGGTCACAAAACATATTGATGCACACAAATAAGGCATGAAATATAAAACCTCATTGACGATGGAAAGATCCTCGCCCTTGACATATCCAAGTAGATGAAGTATTTTTTACTCCAACTCAACAAACTTGCCTTGGCTTGAGCGTTGCTCATCTTATTTTCTTTCTTTGGTATTTTATTGGAATAATTGTGTTTTTCAAATTAAAATTGTTCGAATAAATTAGTTATTTGGATTTAAAATCTTACTAGTTTTGGTTCACTTTAGTGCTCAACCAATGACGATTCTAGCTTGATATTTATAAATTAACATATCTATACATCATAATCCTAATGACTTTACTAGGTGAGAAAATTATTCTATAACATTGAGCTATGTATGCTTACTTAGACAGGGCTCGTGCATAATTACGTGTGTCTAGCTAATCATAAAACATGCTTTGATGAACTTTCGATCCAAAATTAAACTTTGTCTATTTAAGAGAGAGATGATATAGGCATTGTTTATTGAGCCAACAACTAGTATCCACCTTATTAATGTCATATCCCTAGTTTATTCCTTTGAGTCTTTATGAGATTTTAGCTTGCTTATTATTGACTTGTAAACCTGATACCCTATCTTATGTTGTTGTGACATTTATGACAAGTTTAATGATCACTGAGGTACTAAGGGGCAAGAAGATCAAATATAGGGATGCTTTATCAAGACCATGAAGGCCGTCGAAGTTTACCTAAATCGAACCTGATGTCTTAAAACTACTTCATCTTGAGATAGCACCAAAGCAACAAAAGATTCATCCTCATTGAAGCAGACTCGCGCAATTTCACTCACTCATTATATGAAGTGTAAAATGGTACAAAGAAGAAAACTATCTTAGAGCTAAGACCCAAAACAAAGAGAGAAGGTTAAAAAAGCAAAAAAAGAAACAAAGAAAAGAAAAAGAAAAAGAAGAATAAAAGGAAAGAAGAATAAGGGTTTCAAATTTTTTTTGCAAAAACAAAGATCTTCCTAATTAGATTTAGATTTCTGCCAAGGAGATGGAAGAAAAATCAAGCTTTGTCTTTTCATGAAGCAAGATAACAAGATGTCTAGAAGGTGAAAATAATGTCTAGAATGCTTCTAACAACATATGGTTCTAACCAAAATTTTGTAGTGTGAAGATTTATTAGCAGTGTCATATTAGCTTCAATTTAAAAACAACCTTTACTTAATCCATGTCCCTTATAGACCTGATTTCTAACTTGTTAAATACCTGTTAATCTCTCTTGATAAGTAGAGTCTATTAGTGGAGATTATTTGAAAAATCATGCATATGAAATAGATAATATTTAAAACTCAATGAGACTTTTGGCCAAGTAATCTGTATGTATCTATCCAAAGTGCAACAGTTCTTGCTCAAATAGAAATGAGTCCCAAATATAGTTTGGTAACTAGGTTGTGATGTTATAGATATGTTAATTTGAAAAAATGAAGTCCTGAGTTATATTGACACTGATTTGACAAAGCCAACATGTGATTTTAAAATTGAATTTCAAAGTGTTTTTTTTTTGTCATATAGGCCTTTAAGCTTAGAGAAGTATGTTGCACTATTGAACCTCAAAGGACATATTGGAAAAAGATAAGTTAATGAAATAATTATTTATAAGGTTATGAAGAAGTTGCCAATCAATTTGTTGAATCACGAGTTGAAATGGGTGTCTCTGTATCTCTGACTAGTCTACTTGGCCCCCCACTACTGATGTTTTCTACATCTTGAAGATAAAGCCATAGATGCGATGCCTTTTGACATCCTAATGCAAGGCCTAAAAGAACATCTCGAAGGTACCAAAGGGAGTGCTATGGCCTATCACCTCAGTCTGTGAGTCAGTATGATCACTATAAATATCCTTCATGCATTTCATGCATATATGCATATATAAACATATCACTCTGCATTCTCGTGGTCTTGTGTTGCCTATTCTTTATCAAAGTGAATAGTTGATACTTTATAAAGAAAACAATGAGATGCAGACATAACATCAAGGGGCATAAAAGGCCCATTACTTGAGAAAGATCTAATCCTATTACAAAAGATAGAAGAGATACATGCTTGTAGAAATATTGAATGAAGCCTACATATGGGGAAAAATTGCCAGTTTGAGCTGTATAGGGCAAAAAAGATAAAGTATCTAGTGAAAAAATAGCCAAATTTTAAAAAGCAAAACTCATGAAAGAATGGAACAAGTGATTAGAAGAAAGTCAAAACTCTCAAATGGATGAAGATACAAATGATAGAAGGTCAGTCAAGCTAGAAGAGCTAAAGTTGATGTAAGACAAAGGTCTATTCCTAAGAATAAAGAACCAAGATGAAGATCCATTTCTGTAAAAGCATGCATTTTCAAACGAATTTGTTGAAGCATCCACAACCAAGTCTACTCATAATTTTCCAAATATGATGAACTCTTTAGATTTGCTAAAATATCCAAATCTATAGCCTAAATTGGATTTGTTGATATATCCTTACGATACATTTTTGTGGATTTGGTTGAAATATCCAAATCTCTAGCCTAAATGGAATTTGGTGAAGTATCCTGACGGCGCAGTTTTGCAGATTTGGTAAGGAATCCAAACCTCTAGCCACTATTAGATTTGTTGAATTATCTTGACAGCTAGCTTATGATTATAACTTCCACTCCTTCTCAATACCCATCTAAAAAAGAAGTAGGGATAGAAGAACTCATGTGGATTTCATATAGTAAAAAAAGGGAGGGAGATGCTATATTCGAAACTTATGAAATATCGTAAATGCAGCTATAGGGGTTGCAAACTGGATGGTATACAACTTGGAGTTTTTCATATTTGGTAAAGCATCCAAACCTCTAACCTATATTGGATTTATTGAAGTATCCTAATGATGCAAATATAGTGGATTTGTTAAAGCATCCACTTAAAGATCATGTGATTATTTGAAGCACCTATAGCTTGGGTTTATTAAAGTACCCACTTGAAGATCCTGGGTTTATTTGAAGCACCCAATGCTTGGATTTATGATCTTAAGTTTATTTGAAGCACTTAGATTAGCTCAAATTTGTTTAAGCATCTGCTCGAAGGTCCTGAGTTTATTTGAAGCACTCAGACCAGCTTAGATTTATTAAAGTATCCAAGATCAATTAAGATTTATTGAAGCATCTGAAAAATCAAATTGTTTTTCATTCTCTTTGAACAAATTTAAGATCGTCTAAGTAGGAGGCAAGACTATAGATCCTTAATTTTAGCCCCTAAATAAATTTGGTATCAATTAAAAAAAAGCCCATGGCCAATTATTTTTTTAGCCCATTCATTTAATTTCTCCTAAACCTAATCAAACTCCATTTTTTTAAGATAATTACTAAGTTTCCTAGCCAAATTATGATTTTATCCTATGATTAAATGTTACCATAGTTTTGGCTATAAAAAGGGACTTAATGAAACACAATTAAAAGAGAGAGAGAGGAGACGAAGGCAGCAACTAAAGAATATATAGATTAAATGCTCCAACCTTTATCAGTGCCTGAATGGAAGTGGGAGCGTGTAACCATGGATTTTGTGATTGGTTTGCCTTTGACTCAAAAGAAGCATGATGCAATTTGGGTGATTGTTGATCGGTTGATAAAGACAGCTCATTTTCTTCCAGTTAGAATGGACTATTCTCTGGAGAAGTTGGCTGAGCTGTATATTAGTGAGATAATGAAGTTGCATGGAGTTCCAATTTCTTTGGTGTCTGATCGAGATCCCCGGTTCACTTCAAGATTTTGGAAAAGTTTACATGGTGCTTTGGGTTCTCGATTGCACTTTAGCACTGCTTTTCATCCGCAAATAGATAGGCAGTCAGAGAGAGTGATACAGATTTTAGAGGATATGTTAAGAAGCTGTGTCATTGATTTCTCTGGATGTTGGGATAGATTTTTTCCATTGATGAAATTTGCTTATAACAACAGTCATCAATCTAGTATTAGAATGGCACCATTTAAGGCATTGTATGGTAGAAGATACAGAACGCCACTATGTTGGAATGAAGTTGGAGAAGGCAAATTGGTTGGTCCCGATTTGATTAAGGAAATGGAAGAGAAAGTGAAGATAATTCGGAATCGGTTGAAAGCAACTTCAGATCGGCAAAAATCTTATTCAGATTTGAAGAGAAGAGATATAAAGTTCAATGTTGGAGATAAAGTATTTTTGAAAGTGTCTCCTTGGAAAAAGATTTTGAGATTTGGCCTCAAAGGGAAGCTAAGTCCTCATTTTATTGGACCTTATGAGGTATTGGAGAGAGTTGGACCAGTTGCTTATCGACTTGCTTTGCCGCCTGAGTTGGATAGAATTCACAATGTCTTTCATGTTTCTATGCTGCGGAGGTACAGATCAGACCCATCTCATGTTTTGTCGGTTGAATATATTGAGGTGAGTCCGGATCTGACTTTTGAAGAAGAACCAGTGGCTATTTTGGCACATGAAGTGAAACAGTTGAGAAATAAGAAAGTGCTACTTGTGAAGGTTCTTTGGAAGAATCATGCAAAGAAAGAGACAACTTGGGAGAGTGAGCAAGCATTGCGAGATCAGTATCCTCAACTGTTTTAGACTTGAGATCAGGTAATTTCGAGGATGGAATTTCTTTTAGAGGGGGAGAATTGTAATATCCTAAAGTATACCCTAAAAGTTTTGGAATATTTATTGTTGTATTTGGATTTAATGTTATATGCTATAATGATTAAGTGGGAAGATTAAAGATGAGAAGAGAAATGTGTATATGTTTTATATATAGAGATATATACAACATATACACAAGTCAAAGAAATGGGTGGTCAAAAGAAGATTTAATTATTTATTAAATTAATTAAATTGGAAATTAAAGGAAGTGGATGAGGATATTTATGAATATTTTATTATTTAATTTGCTTGGTTGAGATTTAAAGAGATGATTGAGTGGTTGACTTTGCTCTTCTTCTTCTTTCTTTGTTAGCCGGCCATCTCCATAGCAAGAGAGGAAAGAAAGATTTTGCTCATCCAAACTCAAGATTGAAGGATGTTTCAAGTGATCAAGTTGGAATTCTAAGGGTTTTCATCACTTTTGGTAAGTTTTCCATTTGATTCTTTGGTTTCCTTCTAAGTTTGTGTTTTGAGTTTGGTGATTGATTATTGATGGTATGTGAATATTTGGTTGTGGTGTATTTGAGAGTGTTTGGTCTTAATGGTGTTGATTTTGGAATTGATTTGAAGGAAAGGTTAAGTTTGGTGTTGGAGAGTAAGTGTTGTGTTTGAGTTGTGTGTATGTGATAGTTGTAAATTGGTGTTTGATGTATGTTTTGAATTGTTTTGGTGTTTTTGTAAGTTATTATGGTTTATGGGTGTGTTTAGTTAAGTTTGTTTGAAGTGGGAAATGGTGAAAGTAAGAGGTTTGTTGGATGTGATGTTGTTGCCGGAGTCAGGATTTTTGGCCTGACACGCCCATGGGCACGGCCAAGTCTTTAGGCGTGTCAATGGTTCTATTTTCTGGATGGGTGACACGATCAGTGACACGCCCATGTCATTGAGCATGTCATAGTTACTGTGTTGAGGAAGAATTGACACGGCCATGAACACGCCCATGTTCCTGAGCGTGTCAAAGCTTCTGTGTTGTGGTTTTAGGGCACGGCCAGGTACACACCCGTGTTGTTGAGCGTGTCATGTGTAGAGTTTTCCCTAGTTAGTTCTTATCTATATTACCTCATGTGTATCTCTAAGTGAGTGTGTATGATCATCCTTTTTGGATTAGGTTTTGAAGAGATTGAGTTGCCCTAATCTAAGTGTTGAAGGATTCTTGGAAGAGGAGTTTGGTGTTGTGTGAGTTGCTCTTGAGGTAAGTACAAACCCTACATTATTGCATACATTTACATGACATTGGGACTTAACATATTTGGTTGTAAATGTGTTAAGTAATCTATTGCATTGTTGATACATTTGATTAATATTATGATTTGCATAATGTGAAAGATATGATGATCATTCAAAATGTATGTCTAATGCAAAGATATGATGATCATTCAAAATGTATGTCTAATGCAATTGGTTATGTATACTCTAATGATGAGATGTGAAGCCATTGTTGTTGGCTATAATGATGCAAATGAAATAATTGGAGCATGTTTGCCTAGATGATTATGAGAAAATGAGAATGGAATTGATAATGAAATAATGAAAGAATTGTGTGGCTAATATGTTAGTCAATTTTCAGAGTTTTGTTGTTGGTGGCAAGCCTAATAGTAACAATCTCTTGAAGCTGGGTTGGGCTTGATCCTTAAAGCCAAGTTGGGTTGAAGTTTAGCATGCTTAACTCCCCTTGAAGCTTGGTTAGGTCTAGTCCTTGAAGCCTAGTTGAGATGTTACAAACCCTTGAAGCTAGGTTGGGTTTGGTCCTTGAAGCCAAGTTGGGTTGATGTTTAGCATGCTTCGCTCCCCTTCAAGCTTGGTTGGGCCTAATCCTTGAAACCTAGTTGGGATAATGATAAATGTGAAAATTAAACCAAAACATTAACTCTGAAAGTTGAATGGCATATTAGTTTCTTTTGGGCCTATGCTTGTCTTTGTTTCAATGTGAATCATAAATGGTGAAACAATTGAATAAGATAATGAAATGTAATATTATGAAATATAGCATTTTTGAATATTGTCTTTATTGTTGAAACGTATGACATTGGCATTGCATTGAAGCATATTGTTATTGTGATTTGTACCACTAAGCCTATGGCTTAGCACGATTGTGGTTCGTCGCGCAGGTGATAGGGTAGAACCGGAGAATTCATCTATAGCGAATCGAATCTAGACTTTAAAGTGTTGATTGTGGGCTTAAAGATCAGAGACGAACTGCCAAACATGTATAAACTTTATGTTTTGTAAACATTGATTTTGATGTATTTATATATGTAAATACCGCTACATTTTCCGCTGCATAATGAATAATGTTTATCTAGTATATTTTATAATGTAATTTAAATGTTTTAAGTTTTCTTATATTATTCCTGAAGAGAAAAATTGGGTTGTCTAATATAAACCGTGGCACCCCTTTATCCGATATACGTATATCGCGTGTTGTGTGGGTGTATGCGGTGTGCGTATATGGGGTACGGGGGTGTTACAAATCATATGTGTTTGAATATAAGAGGCAGTTTGTTTGCCTCATCAAATATTTTCTAGAGTTAGTTGCATCTAAGGAAGAGAAGTGTAAGCAGTTTGAACAGGGTTTGAATAGTCAGATTCGAGTGTATTTAGTAATGATGAGGATTAAAGAGTTTTTCACTTTTGTTAATGTGGCAGTTGCTATAGAAAATGAGATTAAACAAGAGCAGGGAAGAAAACAACAATCAAAGATGGAATTTTCTAGTAAACAACAATAAGATGGCTAGAAAAGACAAAGAAATATTCAAGCCCAGACTTAGGGATTTGGCAGAGGAAGTAGAGCTAGATTTCAGAAATCTAGAGGCGGTAGGTTTGGAGTGGCTACAGGCTCATCTTCAAGGGTTGTTATTACACCTTGTCAATATTGTGGTAAGGGTCATGCAAGTGAAGATTGCTGGTATCAAAAGGGAGCTTGTTTGAAATATGGTTCTTCAGAACATAGAATTAGAGATTGTCCAACGATAAAAGAATTAAAAGTTGTTGAAGGACATAGTTTTGTACAGAGGTCTCAGTCAGGCTGTAGGACAGGTAGAGGTGGTTGGCCTAGTGTTAGTCAGCAGAGAGAATCTAAAATAGTGGATAGACTTTAGACTCGAGACATTGCTCCAGCTAGAGCTTACACCATGAAAGCTGTGGAGGACCAGGATGCTCCTGATGTTGTAGTTGGTAAATTGTCTTTACTTGATCTTGATGTGTATGCATTATTAGATCCTAGTTCTACACATTCTTATATTTGTACAACTATAGCTTCAGGGAAGAAAATGTGTGTTGATAAACTTGATTATGAGATAGAAGTTACAAATCCATTAGGCCATAGTGTGAAGTTAAATAGAGTATATTCAAATTGTCCACTTAGAGTTCATGGTGTAGAACTTTCTGCTGATTTGATTGAACTTCCATTCCATGACTTTGATGTAATCTTGGGAATAGATTGGTTGTCCCGTCATCAAGCAGTTATGGACTGCTGTAGTAAAGTTTTATCTTTTAAAATTCTGAGTTATGGTGAAATTATAGTTCGAGGGGAAAAACAATTTTATCCTTCTAGTTTGATTTTGTAGCTCAAGCTATAAGGTTGATTAGGAAGAGATGTGAAGCTTATCCTGCTTATGTTAATGATACACAACGTCCAAGCAAGGCTTTGGGAGACATACCTACAGTGAGTTTTCAGATATTTTTCCTGAAGAATTACCTGAAATACCATCAGAGAGAGAGAGGTAGAATTTGTTATTGATATAGTTCCAGGTACGGCACCAATTTCTATTCCACCTTATAGAATGGCACCTCTGAAATTAAAAAAAATTAAAGGTGCAACTTCAAGAATTACTTGATAAAAGATTCATAAGACCTACTGTGTCACCTTGGGGCACATCAGTTTTGTTTGTGAAGAAGAATGATGATACCTTAAAATTATGTATAGATTATCGACAGTTGAATAAAGTGACTATTAAGAATAAGTACCCGTTACCTAGGATTGATGACTTATTTGATCAGTTGAGAGGAGCGGGTGTTTTCTCTAAGATTGATCTTAAATTGGGTTATTATCAGATAAAAATTAAAGAAGTAGATATTCTGAAGACAACTTTTAAAACTCGATATGGACATTATGAATTTTTGGTTATGCCCTTTGATTTAACTAATGCTCCAGCAGCTTTTATAGACTTGATGAATCGAGTCTTTAAACCCTATTTAGAATAGTTTGTAGTTATTTTCATTGATGATATACTGGTTTATTCTAGAAATGGAGAGGAGCATAATAAGCATTTGAGAATTGTACTACAGACACTAAGGGAGAATCAATTGTGTGCTAAATTATCAAAGTGTGATTTTCGGTTGACGAAAGTGGCATTTCTAAGTCATGTAGTGTCAGCTAATGGTATTCGTGTGGATCCAAGTAAAATTGAGACTATCTTGAATTGATAGCCACCAAAGAATATAACAAAAGTCCAAAGTTTTCTTAGGTTGGCTGGATACTATAGAAGATTTGTGCAAGGATTTTCAAAGATAGTACTTCCTTTAACTAAGCTCCTTAGAAAAAAAAAAACTAAATTTGAGTGGAATGCCCAGTGTCCAGCTAGTTTTGAATTATTGAAGGCTATGTTGACTAAAGCGCTTATCTTGATACAACCGACTCCAGGTAAAGGCTATATTATTTATAATGATGCTTCTCATCAGGGACTTACTTGTGCATTGATGCAAGAGGGTAAGGTAATTGCTTATGCTTCTAGGCAATTAAAATCTCATGAATTGATTTATACTACATATGATTTAGAATTACACTACAAAAATATTCGGTATTTGCGACGGAAATCTGCGACGGACATGTTTTCGTCGCAAATTTGCTACGGATCTGCGACGGATTTGCGACGGAAGGACAAGTCAGAGGAATTTTGAGAAATTAGTCGCAAATCTGTTGCAAATCCGTCGCAGATCTGCGACGAAAATCATTCCGTCGCAAATAATCGTCGCAAAAGTTGGCGCAGAAACTTGGCACGAGAGAAACCCGGGTATATTTTTTCGCAAAATTTTTTTCGTCACAGATTGGTTGTAGAAAACACTAAAAAAAAAGCAATTTGCGACGAAGATCTGCTACCGTCTATTGCCGTCGCAAATTTCACTATAAAAATATTCGGCATTTGCGACGGAAATCTGCGACGGACATGTTTCCGTCGCAAATTTGCTATGGATCTGCTACGGATTTGCGACGGAAGGACAAGTCAGAGGAATTTTGAGAAATTAGTCGCAAATCCGTTGCAAATTCGTCGCAGATCTGCGACGAAAATCATTCTGTTGCAAATAATCGTCGCAAAATTGGCGCGAAAACTTGGCGCGAGAGAGAAAACACTAAAAAACCAATTTGCAACGGAGATCTGCTACCGTCTATTGCCGTCACAAATTTCACTATAAAAATATTCGTAATTTGCGATGGAAATCTGTGACGGATTTGCGACGGAAGGACGAGTCAGTGGAATTTTGAGAAAATGGTCGCAAATCCGTCGCAAATCCGTTGCAAATCCAATGCCAAATAATAGTATATAATGTATACATATATACTATAATATAAATACTACTTAATATATAATATGTTATTTTTACTATAATATATATGACAAAAATAAAATATAATACATATATATATATTTAACAATAATAAATAATAGATATAATTTAATTAATTATTTTAATTTTAATATTTTTAGAAAAAAAAAATTTTAGTTCAAAAATAAAAAAACCCTAAAAAAATACTGTTTACATTGTCTTTATCCCCATCGCCGTCACTTTACTTTCTCACTATTTCGCTCTCGCCTCTCGCTATCTGTCTCTCAGTCTCTATATCACTCTCCGGCTCTGTCTCACCCTCTCCATCGCAGCCGACTCAACCAACAACCTCAAGTCTCACCCTCTATTGCAGCTCTCACCATATCGATCTCGAGTCTCACCATCGCAGAGACCACCATCTCACTGTATCGCACTGCTCTCTGTCTCGATCTCGAGTCTCACCATCTCACCATCTCATTGTATCGCACTGCTCTCTGTCTCGATCTCTTTCTCTGTCTCGCAAGCCATTCACACAGCAGGCAGACAAGGGAGCTCCCTTTCTCACCTTGCTATTCTTCACTCTCTCCTCCACCTTCAATGGCTGCTGCTGTCGATGAGACTCTCGATTCCAATCCTCTTTTGCAGGACTTTAAATTCCCTCCATTAGGTGCATGAATTTTCGAATCATTCTCTCTGTTTCTAGTGCTCATAGCCTCTAGTTCACTCGTGCAGCCAGAAAAGGTCGAGTTTCAGCTTCGGTTAGGGCAAAGCAAACCAATTTTCAATGCATTTAAGGCTATTCAAGAATCACCGCAGTGGCAGTCACTGAATGATGCTCAGAAACGTATAGTTGAAGTTAAGTTCCTTAAATTTCTCATGAAAATTGTTCTCATTTTTATTCATATTGATCCCATTTGAATCCTCAAAATTATTTCTTGTGGTTTTGTTATGTTGTTGCTTTTACAGTTTTGAGTCTCGTACTCCTTTATGAATGGTTTTCTCCAGTCCTCATGCCATTGTTTTTACTGAGCCATCAAATCTGTGATGTGCGTGTTATGCATAGTTTTATCGGGATAATAGTTAAGGTTTTAAGGTTGAATTCACTTACGGTTGGTGCAGCAGCTTCAGGATTGAAATGCACAGCTCATATGTTGATTATTAAATACACTGTAAATTGGAAAGAAGTTTCTGAGTTATATGGCATTTTTTATTTGATTCGCGTCCAAAGGTGAGTTATTTTTAAGCTCTTTTCTTCTAATTGTTGTTTATCCGATGAAATGTGAATTTTGTTTTTTGAACAGGTGAGAAAGCAGGCAAATTATTGTATCCGAGATGTCCTACAAAGTTTTCAAGGAACACCATTCATAACTCCTTCAAGTGAAGGGATTACAAATACTTTTGAAAGGTTTCTTCTTCTTGCTGGTGGCTCAAACACTAATGATACTGAAGGTCCTAGAGGAGCTCAGGAGGTCCTGTACCTTCTTGATACTCTTAAAGAATGTCTTCCTCTAATGTCTATGAAATGCAAGATTGCCATTCTTAAGTACTATAAAATATCATATGTCTAAAACATCCTGTTGTTGTTAGTAAATCGAAAAAGGATCTGCAACCCTTGCCGCAGCGGAAAACAAAAATTCGATTTACTCACAGGATCCATGTGATCCATTCAGTTCGATAAAAGAGATTCGAAACTAACCTTTTTTGCGTAGCTTCAAAACGATTAACAGATGCTGCCTTCTGAAGACGAACACCCTCTAACGAAGTCCACACAAACGTACGCCGGTCTGAGTGCTAGCTCACCAACGGCAGTGGCTGAATTTTTTTTAAAAATGAAACTAGGGTTTTAGGTTTTTCCTCTTCTTCCGTTTTCTTTCAAAACGAAAATAATAATCATTATCATCGAGGCCTCTAGTCCTTTTAAAACCGTTTTAAAAGACCTTTCCTTGTCAAAACCCTAACTGTCCATATCCTATATGGACCCACATTTTTAATAATTATTATCTAATAATAATTATTATAACAATATTATTATTAATATCTAATAATAATAATAATACTAACAACAATAATAAAAATATAATTATTATTGTTTAAGTACAGCCTACGTTCTATGTGTGTGACCCGATAGGCTCATATTAACTGGTAGTGTATTTCAATCTCTATTGAAATGCACAAATCATAATTGGTCTCTAGCAAGACATTATGACTACCCAATTAATCATGAGAATCATTATAAATGAAAACCTGAAATAGTACATGCATTAATCCCTTTGTCACACGATATCTAGTTTGAACATAAGTCATAGTAAATGTCATACTTATATTGTCCAAACTTATGATTACTCGATCTCCAAGTTAACTGATAAACAAATAAGATTGATCTTATATCAACTTATTTGAGCACGGCCATGCATTTCTCAGTTACACTTATCGAGGGGCCCAGAAGATATCTCTCTCATAGAGAGGGACAAATTCCATCTTGATTGTTCATTTTCCTCTACATAATTTATACCATGTTCAAGCATAACCTTTATAATTATCTAGTTACAGATAACGTTTGATCATGTCAAAACATAATATTCCTTATGTTGGAAACTATGACAATCTCAAGTCAAAGGATTAAATGAAAACTATTATGAGATACACTTATGACATTAAACCATGAAGTGATATCTATGTGGGTCTATCCAATACACTGTTCTCTAACATGTATCCATAATATTGATTTGTATCTTCATACCTATAATCATCTTATGATTATCAAATCAATATTACACTAGTTATATTTATTATTATCTCCATAACAATAATAAACCAGGGATATAATCATTATTATATATAACATGCAAACATAACAATGATAATAAAAACTTCTTTATTAATAACAAAATGAATAACATTAAGGTCCAAATCAATGGCCTAGGGCATATACACTAACAGTTGTGCAATCTGGAAATGGACAAAATTAAGAGAAATCAGTATAGGGATTTATAATCTAAAGGCTTCGACTACAATGAGAAATCTCAACCCTTCTGGTAATGTTCTTTTCTTCGATTCTATGTCAATTTGGTATTTGCTTAAAATATTTTGTTTCTTTGGAGATTTTTTATGGTAATGCGGGAAATTGCAAACTTTCTGCTGAAATTTTGGTATATTTTAGTGGAGCATTTAAGATATTCCACACTGATTTATGATTGATGTGCTGGGTAAGGGAGAAAATAGATGGTATTGAAAATTTTGGTGGCCTTCCATGCTTTTGGTTACTGGATTTTGTTTTGCTCTTGTGTCTTTACTTGAATGTTATTGTTTTTTTTATTTGCTTTTGATAATATGCATCTTCTGGATATAATTTGGTTAGATATTGAGAAGATGGTGTCCCTGAAGGGAATGATAATTCGCTGCAGTTCTATCATACCTGAGATCAGGGAAGCAATATTTAAGTGCCTTGTGTGTGGGTACATGTCTGACCCCATTGTTGTCGATAGAGGTAACCTTACAGCAGTTAGTTAGCTTATCTTCGTTGTATACCTCTTATCTTATATGATTTCATACTGCTTGTTGACTATTGGATATTATCAGGAAGGATAAATGAACCTACAGCATGCTTGAAGCAAGAGTGTCTTGCTAGGAACTCCAAGGCAAAATTCAGTTATGTTAATATTCAATAATACCTTTCAACATGCAAGTAAATGATATTTGAGCAGCAGAAATCCAAGGCAAAATTCTAAACCTTTTGCAATTTACACCACTGATTATTGACTGACTGAGCATATTTCTACCTTAAAGACTTAAATCAGATCAATAGGTGGACAGATCCCAACCTAAATTCGACAGGATAAATGAGGTTATGGCTCATGAATATCTGAAAAGAGAGAAATACGTATAATTATTTGTTAATATAATAAAGACTAACTGCACTCTTAAGAGCCTACTCATAAGACATTCAAATTGAATATTGTTTGTTCTCAATTTGATTGGATCAAGTTAACCGGTGCTTCTTATGTAAATCAGGTTTGCAGATAAGCAGATTGTGAGGCTCCAGGAGACACCTGATGAGATCCCTGAAGGAGGAACACCTCACACAGTGAGCTTGTTGATGCATGACAAGCTGGTGGATGCTGGAAAGCCTGGCGACAGAGTTGAGGTGAGACCAGAGTATATCCAATTTTCTGACTCTAGTGAGGAACCCTGAAATGTCAGTCTATCCTATTAATGTGTTTCTGTATTCTTAATAGGTCACTGGGATTTATAGAGCTATGAGTGTTCGTGTTGGGCCGACACAGAGAACTGTAAAATCATTATTCAAGGCATGTTTCGACCCTTCTATTTATCAGTTGAAGCCTCTTTAGGCAAGTGATGAATTATTTTTCAGGGGTGACGTCACATGAATGTAATGATCTCCTTTTCACTGTAGACTTACATTGATTGTCTTCATATAAAGAAAACTGACAAGTCAAGAATGCTGTCAGAGGATCCTATGGAAATTGATAACAGTTTGCGTAGAATGGAGGAAGATGTCCAATTTGATGATGCCAAGGTATCTCTTTATATGGTTTCTTCTCTTTCAGAAAGAAATAATCTTGATGTTGTCTGCTGTGGTCGCATTCTTGTTTGTATTGCAGATACAACAATTAAAAGAGCTATCAAAGTTGCCTAATATATATGACAGGCTAACTAGGTCCTTGGCACCAAACATTTGGGAGCTGGATGATGTGAAGAGAGGTCTTCTGTGCCAGGTATTTGTATAATTTTGAAATCATGAATCCTTACTGCTACATCCAAATCACATAGATTTTGTAAAATTAATTTTTCTTTTTTTACAGTTTTGATAATGATTGTTAGTCAATTGCCCAACTGTAGCTCTTTGGTGGGAATGCCCTGAAGTTGCCATCCGGTGCCAGCTTCCGTGGTGATATCAATATCCTTCTTGTTGGTGATCCTGGAACCAGCAAGTCGCAGCTGCTCCAATACATACACAAATTATCTCCCCGTGGCATCTATACTAGTGGAAAAGGGAGCTCAGCTATTGGCTTGACTGCTTATGTTAGCAAAGATCCTGAAACGGGGGAAATGGTATTACTCTGTTATGATTCTTATATTTTCCTTTCATCCAACAAGCTCTTACACGTAAAAATTTTTAGCAGATGTTGATATTTATGATGTAATCTTATAGGTTTTGGAGAGTGGAGCACTTGTTCTGAGTGACAGGGGGATCTGCTGTATTGATGAATTTGACAAAATGTCTGAAAATGCAAGAAGCATGTTACATGAGGTTGGTTTTACTTTTCTTTTCCAGGACGCTATAGAAGTGACTTCTTTATGCACTAAAAAGGTTCTTCAGAAACCGTTATATTTTATTTCCTGCACACATGTTAGAAATGAGAACCTCAAAGAGTTGGCAAGTTTTTTATCTGTTTGACTTATAAGTGTCTGATATCATGACATGGAAGTGTTCAATTTCATTTGGATTGCAGGTGATGGAACAGCAAACTGTTTCCATTGCAAAAGCTGGAATCATTGCCTCGCTTAATGCTAAAACATCAGTATTGGCTTGTGCAAATCCAATTGGTTCACGCTATAATCCTCGGTTGTCTGTGATTGACAACATACATCTTCCTCCTACTTTATTGTCCAGGTAAGGGATGTGATCCATATGCAATGTAATTGGGATAATTAATTGCAATGTGGCAGCAGAAAATGCACATCTTTCTAATTTGTTTATTGATCATTTCCTTCATCTCAGCTGCTATCAGTAATATATAATGAGGCAATTATTGCCCCTTTCAAGTGGTAGTTACTGATAAAATTATGAGTTTGTTCATGGGTATTTTTCTCATTGTTGGATATTGATCTTGATGTTATTGAAATGAGGTGATCTTTTATAACTAGTTCCATAACACTGCATATATTTTGATTTTTTTTTGCCTCAAATCATTGTTCTAATATTGTGAGACATGACCCTCACTTGGTGCCAACATGCGTGCATTCACATCGAGTGTTTCTGTGTTCTGAATTTTATTTATTGATTAATTTTGGACATATGTGATTTTTCATTTTATCAAATTCCTATTGGAATTATAAAATATTTAGTAAGTGAAAGTGAGGCCAAAATGTGGGTTGGAAGTATGAAAAGTATATGCAGAATGCAGATGATTTTCTATTTTATATTTGTCGGATTTCTTGCTTCTGAACCATATTCTTGGCCAAAACTTCATTTTTTTTCCACTTAGCTCATAAAATTGTCCAATTTAAATTCATGAGCACGCATTCGTGAATAGATGAAAAATCATGATGTTGGTTGTGAATTTCTGAGTTTTTTGTTATGTAATGCTTGCCTGCCATTTACCGAGGTTACTTACTTTACTCTCAGACTGTCTATGTATTGAAACAGATGCCTCTGCTTCATGGGATGGTTGATGGCATAGGTTCACAAATATTTCAGCGGAGGCAGCTATATGCTGGTCCAAAGAATACATACAACAGCATATTAATTTTATTTATTGATTAATTTTGGACATATGTGTATTAATGCAAATGTTTGTTCAGGTTCTCATAAGAGGTCCAAAGAATGCCCGTGAAGCTGTGAAACACTTTGGCCCAGCTCCTGGTGTGCCACACAGCCATACTAAACCCTATGTGCGATCAAAGGGAAGGAAGTTTGAGAGAGCTAGAGGAACGAGGAACAGCAGAGGATTTAGAGTTTGATTTGTTTTTAGTTCTATATTGTGAGACACTTGTGTTACTTTTTCCCAAATATTGTTATTTTCAAGATAGATTATTTGTAGTAGTGTTCTTAACACATGCATAATTAAATTGTAAAATATTTTATTCTATTGAAGATTAATAAAAGAATTATTTTTATCAATGTAATTAGTGCTTTTTTTTAGATTTTGTTTAAATATTCCAAATGTATTTATAAAGTTCTCATAAAATTAATTGATAATACAAATAGTTCCAATAAAAATCAATATTAAATTGTTACGGATTTGCTACGAATCTGTGACGGATATCTGAAATCTATGATGAAATCTGCGACGGAATTTGTGACGGCAATCTGCGACGGAATCTGCAACGAATTTGCGACGAAAATCTGTGACGGAATCTGCGACGGAATCTGCGACGGCTGCCCTTTACCCGCGAAAATTTAAGCGCGAGATTTGCAACCGCCGAGTGGTTGCAAATCCGTCGCAATCTGCGACAGCCCGTCGCAAATTTGAAAATTGCGACGTCTTTTTTATTAACGGATCATATCCGTTGCAGATCGGTCGCAACACTTGATTTGCGACGGATCTGCGACGGATTCTGTCCGTTGCAGATAGCGTATTTTTTTGTAGTGTTAGATGCTATTGTATTTGCACTTAAGATATGGTGACATTACTTGTATGGTGAAAGGTGTTATATTTTCACTAATCATAAAAGTTTGAAATACTTGCCAACACAAAAAGAACTAAACTTAAAACAGAGAAGATGGATGAAATTGATCAAGGATTATTATTGTATCATCGACTATCATCCTAGAAAAGCTAACGTGGTAGCCGATGCTTTAAGTCGAAAGACTTTAGCAGGTATGTTGTTCATAAATATTATAGTATTATATATATATATATATTTAAATTATATAAACTTAATGATATCATGTGTTATGTTAGAAAGAATTGAGGGTTGAACCAACCATTAAGTAAAATATGATAGAAGCTTAGAAACATATTCAAAAGTTGTTAGAACTTTTGAAATAAGTGTATAAAGGTGAAAAGCCAGATTATGTTGTGTTAGAAGATGGTGGAGTATATTATAGAGGTTGATTGTGTGTACCTGATGTGAAGAAACTAAAGGAGTATATTCTTGGTGATGCTCACAATACTACGTATACTGTACATCCAGGAAGCAATAAGATGTATCAGAATTTAAAGTCTCATTATTGGTGGCCTGGTATGAAAAGAGATATTACTGAATATGTGACTCGACGTTTAGTGTGTCAACAAGTCAAAGCAGAACACAAAGGTCTTTTACAACCTATATCAATACCAGAATGGAAGTGGGATAGAATCACCATAGATTTTATGACTGGTTTTCCGAACACCCAAAAGAAGCATAATACAATTTGGGTAATTATTGATCGATTAACCAAATCAGCTCATTTCCTTCCCATTCGAGTTGACTATTCAATGGATAGACTTGCGGAGTTGTATGTTAATGAGGTAGTCAGGCTTCATGGATTACCAATGTCTATTATTTCAAATTGAGACCCTCGCTTTACTTCAAGATTTTGAAAAAGTTTTCAGAAAGCATTGGGTACTCGACTTCATTTCAGTACTGCATTTCATCCACAAATGGATGGTCAATCAGAAAGGATGATACAAGTACTTGAGGATATGCTTAGAAGTTGTGTAATCAATTTTGAAGGTAGATGGGATAAATACCTGCCTTTAGTAAAATTGAACTATAACAACAGTTATCAAATGAGTATTGGAATGGCTCCATATGAGGCACTATATGGAAGGAAGCGTAGAACTCCATTGTATTGGGTGGAATTGAATGAGAGCAAACTTATGGGTCCTGATCTCATAAGACAAAGTGAAGCTTATAAAAGATCAATTAAAAATTGCAATGGATAGACAGAGATCCTATACAGATTTGAAATGGCGTGATATTGAATATGGTGTGGGAGATAAGGTATTTTTTAAAGTATCACCATGGAAGAAATTTTTTCGCTTTGGTTGGACCATATGAAATACTTGAACGTAGGACTAGTAGCTTATTGACTAGCTTTGCCTCCAGAACTGGCTAAGATTCATAATGTATTCCATGTGTCGATGCTTAGACGATATAGATCAAATCCTTCACATGTGATTCAAATAGAGATCGTTGAAATTCAGCTATATTTAAATTATGAAGAAAAACCAGTGGCTATCTTAGCTCGTGAAATAAAGGAGTTGCATAATAAATGCATTCTTTTAGTAAAAGTGTTATGGAGGAATCATTCGATAGAGGAAGCCACTTGGGAAAGTGAAGAGATGATGAGACAACAATACCCTCAATTGTTTTAAGCATCTATAATAGGTAAATTTTGAGAATGAAATTTCTTTAGTGGGAGAGAATTATATTGTTTAAAATTTTAAATACTAAACTCTTAATTTAATATTGATAATTGATAGTGAATTATGATATAAGTAGTATGGATAAGTGATTTAAATAGTATATCTTAAAAATTTACTGAAGAAATTATGTATTTTTACGGTTTTATGAGACTAAAAATTGAATTAGAATCAAAAGTTAAGAGTGAGGATACACCGTAGTTAAAATGAGAGTGACCACACTAGATTAAGCCATATATATATGTGGACAGGTGTGTGTATGTGTAGAAACTTCTCTCTTCTTCTTTCTTCTTTCCAAGTTCATCACCACCTTCACAACCAAAAACTCCTTCTTTCTTTCTTCTTTCCAAGATTTTAAATAAAACTTAAAAGGAAATCACATCTAGATATAAGTTTTTAGAAGAATAAGCTGAAAAAGTTGAGATTATCAATAAGTGATTAGAGAAAAAAGAATAGTTTAAAGAGGTATGTGCTTATGTATTTTTTATTTGCAACTATCTAAATTTCTATGAATTTTATTGACTAAAGTGATTAATTGAGTTGTCTTTGAAGAGTTTTTACTGAAAATATTTGATGTAAGCTATTTCTATGTTAAAGAAATTAGTTTTGATCCATTGTTATCATATATTTGGATATATAGAGTTTAAGTTAATAAGTGTTTGAAATACAGAACTTTGCTTGACATAACCAGTGACACGACCATGTCGCTGGGCGTGTCAACGTTGCTGTGTTTCAGTGTTGATGACATGACCAGTAACACGCCTGTGTCATTGGTCATGTCATAGCTACTGTGATGAAAATAAATGACACGCCCATATCGTTGGACATGTCAAAGCTTCTGTAAAATGGGCAAATGACACGTCCAGTGACACGCCGAGGTCATTGGGCATGTCACTTGAAGAAATTTGCCCAAAATGGCTCTTTTTCTTGTCTTTCATCCATTATTTCAGCCTAAATGACTATAGGGTCTTACAATGTAAAGAAATTTTGAAATTAACCTTTATAAATAGTGTGACAAAATTATTTTGAATATATGATAAATATATGTTATACTAAGTATTGATAAAAGAATTATTTCATTAAAGTGCTATACATAATTTAATGTTAGTTAAAAATAAATGGATTGCCCAAAATATACTGATTTTAGATCTAGCTTGGGATTGAATGGCTAGTTAAATAGAGGATATCCAAAGTGATAGTGGGCACTTTGTGTCACCATACTCAGTGGGCATTTGTGTCATAGTGGGCCATTGTCCAAAATTCTATATAATGAGTGTTATCCAAACCTTGAATCTGAGTTTAGTGTGTATGGGCATAATTAAAGAAGTTATCTACATTGAAAATAATATGTTATATGGTTACTGATAAATTATTCAATTCTGGATTTAATCATGTTTAGTATTTTAACTTTCAATGAATTTATTAATTTCTTTATTTAACGTTCTGAAAGTAATATTTTTCATTATTTCTAAATTATTTAATGTTTAGATCTCTTTTTTTTATTTTTTTTCTTGCATATTGTGAATATATAAGCACCACTAAGTTTTGCTTAGCGTGTTAGAACTATTTTTCGAAGTGCATATCAAACAAGAAAGAGTTGAGACTGCAGAGTGAGAGATTCACATTCCTGGTCAACTGCATCATAGAGGTTCAAGAATAATATTGTAAATATTGTATTTTGTATAGTTCACATGATAATACTATATAATTTTGTATGACAATTGTACAAGTTTGAGAGTAGTTTGAGAATTTTATTAATGTAAGGTATTAATAGGAGTTATTTATAATTTAACAGATATATGTTTGTTATATAGAATTGGTTGTAGTAGTTATTTTGTCTTTATTTCTTTAATACATATATAGGCACATATGTAGAACAAGTGTGAATATTAGGTGACATCTCCTATGTAGTTAAATGTATAGGCTATGTAGGGGGTGTTATAACAATGACATATCAACATTATATTTCAAACATGCATTATATCCAAGTATTACATAAAATAATTTTACTTGTACACAAAGCATAAGCAACCACATGCATTGGGCCCAAATTTCTTATATAATTGTCTGTTTTAGAAATATTGTCTTGGGCTATTTCATTTATTTATGACACTAGTGTTCTCACATGAAGGTGTAATAAGTCTATGATACTAGCGTGTCTCACCCAAAGGCATAAAAATCAAACAACAATAATCTAGAACTAGACTCTATATGTGGTGACTTGCAAACACATTATCTCATATTCCATATTTCTCATTATTTTCATATTTTTAAGCAAATGTGACTCATTTCCATTTTTTAGTGCACAACTTGCACTTTTTACAATTTTCACAAAAATTACATTTAGCCATTCTCTAATGGTTTACATGTCATAATCAATGAAATCAAGCATTGTTACTTCAAACAATGACATGCACACACATTCACATATAATGTTACTTTAAAGGATCATTAATATCCTTTAAAGTATGCCCAGAATGGAATATGTCAAAATAAACATTCAAATCAAATATTAGTGAAATATGTACTAACCTCAATTATGTCAATACACCTCCTAAGCCTTACTTAACCAATTGCCCTTTCTCTCTTTAGTTTTATAACTTTCCTTTGCTCAACCATAAACTATAGTTTCAATTTAGCATTAGCAATCCATTTAAATTCAATTTAATCATTCAAATAACATTTACATCAATTCCACCAAGAATTCTTTTACCATTGTTACCTTATTCAAACTTCATTCTATCAAACTCATTGTCAACATTTAACTATAAAAACATCACTTATTCATCAATATAACAATAAAAAAAATGCACTTCTATGATTATAGAAATCTCTTTTAAAAATTCAAATTTCACATAACGTAAGTATTAACATTAACTTCACCAAAACCTATTTATATCACATTCTCAACCTTAAAATCATAACATTGGACAACACTAAATCATCTCATTAAAATAATTATCAACATCCATATTATAAATCATAATTTCGCATAATAGGTCTATAACTCTAAACTAAACTAAACTCTCTCATAATTAATTTCTAATCATAAAATCATTACATACATATTAAAACAACATTAAATTATTTTATTTCAACAATTATAATCATCCACACCAAAATTCTAATTTACGCATATTTATCCATTACCATAAATTAACCAATCATGCCTTTTTCAATCATCCAACTAACAAATCACTATATACTCTTCATTCTAACTTTATTTCTATTTATACTAATAATTAAAATATACTCTCTCTCTCTAACTATATCAAACATAATCATACATATTCAAAACTATAAGCTTTAATAAAAAAACATATTTACTTGAATTCTTTGCAAAACCTTCCTAAATCCTCTTTAAATCTCTTATAAATTGATGTATATGAAGGAAACCAAACTCTCCTCACCCCCTCTCAATCTCACGTTCAAATTAAGAAGAATAAGAACATAGGTTCTTTTTTTGGATGTCTCCAGGGTTTCCACCGTCGGACACAGTGACTAATCCCCTCATTGATTGTAGGCACCTCAAAGGGTGGGTCAGCTAGTCTGAGAATTTAAGGCTGCTCCATACCCAACACCAAGGATCGAACTTTTGACCTTTGGTTGAGAATGGATGAGTCCCTACCACTCAACCACACCACTCAGATTAGAAGATAGGTTCTTTTAATTCTCTTATTTATCTCTTTATATATATAATAATTAAATAATTTTTCACTAATCATATATCTTTCTTTTTTGACTTTTCACTCTTCTCTTTTCCTATTGTTGTTGTTATTATTATTATTATTATTATTATTATTATTATTATTATTATTATTATCAACTTTTCAACACCAATTTATATTTCACGTATATGTAGTATATATTTTATGTATATATATATGTCATATATATCTTACTTATATGTTACATATATTTTTATATATATGTTTATACAATGTATTTATATTATGTATATATATTTTATATTTAATATATATATTTACCCACATATATACATGTGTACCCTATGTACACATTAAGTATACCATACATATATTATATATAATATAATATATACATATACCTAATATACAATATATATATATATATTGTATATATACTATGCATACACTAGGTATATACAATATTTATACCTCTAAATACTTATTTAATCTCTCCGAGATCACAATATTTCAGGATCTAAGAAATCCAAGAAGTGAGATTCAAATAAATAAATTTAAACATCCCGTAATCTTGGCAGAGTTGTTTTATTGACCTGGTGTTTTTTTGTTGAATTGGACCATGTTACTTTTTCTTAGGTGGAAGAAGTTTGAAAAATTGGTTCTATGTAGATTTAATTTTCTATTATTTATTTCTTTGCTACTCTCATTTAAATTGTATATTTTTTGTTTGAATTTTTAGCATATTTTTTATCTGATGAGATGACAGAGGTGGTGAGGATTGTGCGGTGGCTATTTATTAAATTTTCTCCCTTTTCTGTGTGTGTGTTTTAACTAGAGTCTCAGTCGTGGCCAAACTTTTCCTTGCAAATAAGAAATGCTAATATCAGTGCCAGTAATCTTGCTCTCTGAAAAAGAGCATGCTATGATACTAACAGGTTCGGACTGATCATTTTTTATTGGTTGCTCTTGTCATGCATGTTGAAAAATTATGGCATTAACCGATGAAGAGATATGCTACTGCATCTATACAATCCGTTATTGGTGGTTATGCTCTCTTTTTGATCAAGATAAAAGTGAAAAATAATCAGCTATGATAATTTAATTAGATGAGATGCTAAAGTGATTAGGTTTTTATTCCTCTTTTCTTTTAAAATTTCCAATGTGAGAAAAAAAATTAATATCATGATCTTTATAATTAATTGAACTGAGCTTTTTTTAACGAACGGAGTGTATGGGTTTTTTTTTAACCAATCACAAAATATAGCACTATCTCATGTATTTGTTTGGCAATTCTTAATTAATAGGATATGGACTTTAGGCGTTTAATACATAGATTGGAAAGGATCTTGGCGTAACTATCTATGATGTGTGAGAATGAAGATTGGGTTTAAACTTCTACCTTCTAAGAATCTTGCTTAAGGTTCTCTTTGTTTGGGTATGAAGTGTTAATTGTTTAGGATTTCTGTATTTGATCCTAAAGGTAATTTTTATTTTGGAGTAATTTTTATTTGTATTGTTTTTGTTTTTAATTATCTATAACTCCTTTAGCAAGGGGAAAAAATAAAAATTGATTGTTTTATTTATATGTTTTTTGATGAATTGTGGAAGGTTGATATTGGTAGAGAATGTGCACTTTTTGTTTTTGCTAACGCTATGGAATTGTAATTGGGTAGAGGACTTCGGAATGTCTGGTATTTTATGGGAATTGAGTGTATATAAACATTGTACAATGCATATTTGTTCTTTGGTTCTCATATTCAAGAATTATCATAAGTGGGGAATATGGTAGAAGCCGGGATTGTAGATAAAACTACTTTCTATTTATGCTTTTGAAGCATATCATGATTAGATTGGTTGGATGAATACACTTGAGTTGTGTGGTGTTAAGTGCAATTCAACTACTACTGTCAACAAGTAGATGTAGTAGTGACACAATTTTCTGTTTTTTTTCCATGCATTTTTTTACTGATTTTCATTTTTATTGATTTGGATACAAATAATTTGAAAGAAAGAGAAAGAAGAAAAACTAGTAGCCGAATAGTTGTGGAGATTTTATTACAATTACTTTACATAATAAACATCAATGTGTCCATTTTCTCAACCCAAGCCTAGCCAAATAGTTATGCGACCCGTCCGACATGCATGGCCAAGGGTGTTTCCTGTTCGATTTTTTTTTACTTTTTTCACTACAAATAAAGATCTTCTTCAAAAGGGGGATTTAAATTTTGGATGTCGAAACTCTGTCGAATTATTTTCTAACCCCACTAAAATTAATTAAATACATTCTTACTTCATCTATTGGAATTAATCACCACCACTACAATTAATTTACTTTGTTGATTGCGTAATCAATTGACCAAATGGAGTTACGAAGTGGCAAAGCTCTTCAACCATTTGTTCAGATGAAGCGATCACCCAAGGTATTATTTTCTCCACTCTAATATATTTTCATTCGATAATTAATCAAATAAAATTGGTTAATTAAAGCTCTTTGCAACTAAAGGTATGAACTACTTATAGCTCTAATTTTTATTCAAATGGGATAATTAGACGCACTCTAATTTTTTTATAAATTTGTACCTTGGGTGCAGTTAAAATAAATGCAAAAATGACTTTGAGTCTAAAAATTATAAGAGAATCAAAATTAATTTGATTAAATTAATCCAAGATGAATTTTATTGTGTTTTGGTGTAGAAATTAATTTTAACAGAGTTTTGGCATCAAAAACTCTAAATCTCTTTTTTAGAGGAGAAAATCAATTTGGTAATTTAAATTAACTAAAAATTGGTTAATTTAAGTCCTTTGTAATCAAAGATATGAACTACTTATGGCTCTGATTCCCATTCAAACGTGATAAGTAGGCACACTCGGAATATTACTCCTTGTGGCGAGCCCATATTTTAACAACCAACCGTCCTCTAATTTAGGTATTTCCTTTGCTTTATATGCTCTTTAATTTTCTTTTATTGAATTTAATCTTTGTGGTCTCTTTGCAAGTTTTGGTAATACCTTGCAAAGGAAATGCTTTTGTGGTTTTGATTATTTTCTCATATTTTATCTTTCCTTTTGAGTTTTATTATTTTAGTTAGGGATTTGTGCTCAACTTAGAACCTATAAGGGCTAGAGTTGAAGCTCCCTGGAATTGCCATTTTGGAGGCATTGCAATAGTTATTTACTTATTATTTGATACTGCAATTATGGATGCCATACTATAAATGGCCCATGCATTAATATACTCTGTCATTCATAATTATTGAGTTAATATTCATAAAAACTGCATTTTTTCTTCTAAAAAACTCATTTGAAGGAATTTGAGAATCAATCAAAGAGAAATAAAAGAATTTTTTCTTTAAAATTTGGTTTAGAAAATGTAGTTCGAGACCTATCGTACTTAATTGCAGACTAGTGTCATTTTGGATAAACATTCATTTAAATAGAGTCAACTAAAATGGGTTTTCCTTAATTTTTCCCTCATAAAAATAAAGGTGGCGACTCTCAAATTTCAGATTTTTAAAATAAAAGCTACCAATAATTTTCAGAATAAAAGGAGAGTCTTCTTTTTAGAAAAAAAGACATTTTTAAAGCGGCACTCACCGAACCAACTGAAGATCATATGAGGCGGTGTTGTGTGGGACTTAGCCCCCAAAAAAGCCTCTCTTGGCCTCCTCATTGCCAGACTGTGACCTAGTGCTTAGGCAATGCCTCATTGCTAGCCACTCTATTGGGACTTTAAAATTTTTAAAATAAAATTTTGATGGGCTCTTTTCAAAAACCATTTTCTCTTTGATTGATTTTCTCCTTTACCATGCATAAGGGTTCCTTACCCTTTAGTTTTAGGAAACCCTGGGTAGCAAGTAGCATCCACTTGATAATCTTTATTAGCTGTGTTGGGGTATGGCGAAAGCATCTAACCCACGATGAATCCTTAATCCTTTTAAGGTGTAACGGAGATGCACGTACTGCTGGACCCATGCCAGATTCATTATCTATCAAGTGGTTAGGTATATCGTTGTCCTAGTGTGATGGGACCTTTTGACTAAACTGCCATTTGCATGTAAAGGCCATAGACCCTACCCTTAAGAGGTATGCACCATAATCCTAAACCATCCTCATTAAATTATTTTCATTGATGCATGCATTTCATCCATACTATCCTGATAATTTTAAGACACCATTCCTTTAAAACTCAATCCAAGTTAAACCACATTAAGCCTAAACAATATTAGCACATACCCAAGCCACATTGGCTTATCCCTAAATATAAACCTTCAATACATTGGTTTACCTCATAAACCTAGGTCACATTGACTTAGCCTATCAAACATGAACCTAAGTTATATTAGCTTGACCCATAGAGCACAAACCTACCCAAAGCTAGATCGACTTGACCTATAGGACACGAACCTGAACCACATCAGTTCACCACATAAACATAAGCCATATGGGCTTACCTATCCAACATGAAACCAAGCCTATAGGCTTGACCCATCAAACATGATCCAAGCCATATTAGCTTGACCACTCAACATAAAATTAAGCCTGAAGCTACATTAGCTCCAGCAATCACATTCAATCTAAGCTCCGTAGGCTTAACCCCTCAAATCAAAGCCATAATTGGCTGGATCCTCAATCTCCATAACTAAGCTACACTCGCTTAACCATCTAACCTAAACCACATAGGCTTAATCCACGTCATAGGTTTAACCCACTAAATTAAGCCATATTAGCTTGACCATCACATCTAAACTAAGCCCACGTTAACCTAAACCATCCAAATGAAATTGATGTCACATGGGCTCAATCATCATCAACTCCACTGAGCCATATGGCTTAAACAATTAGGGACCATACCCTATCTAGCCACATGGCCCAACTATTAGGAACCATACCCTACTCCACTGAGCCATATGGCCTAAACAATTAGGGACCATATCATATCTGGCCACATGGTCTAATCATTAGGGGCCATACCCTATCTCAGCCACATGGCACAAACTATTAGGGACCATACCTTATCTGGCCATGTGGCTCAACCATTAGGTACCATACCCTATCTTCACCCTGCTACATAGCTTAAATCATTATGGACCGTACCCTATTTTCACTTGAGCCATATGGCTTAAACCATTATGGACCATACCCTATTTTCACTCGAGCCATATGGCTTAAACCATTAGGGACCATATCCTATTTCACCGAGCCTCAATGACTTGCACCATTAGGGACCATACCCTTACCTCACTGAGCCACTTGGCTTGAACCATTAAGGAACGTACCTAGTTTTCTCTCACCCACATGGATTGAACCAATAGATATCATAACCAGCCTCCTCGAGCCATAATGGCTCAAACTATGATCGACCCCACTGGACCTCACTAAGCCACATAACTTCAATCGTTTGCCACGTGGTTAATCTTTTAGGAACAAACACATTGAACCTAGCCGCAGTGGCTCACAATCCAACTTATCCATATGCCTTACCTTTTGGAAGCACACCCATCCAACTTACCTCACCTTATTACCCACTAGCATGGCTCATCTTTTGGGAACACACCCATATAAACTTACCCACAATAACTCACCATTTAACTGAGACACATATCTCATCTTTTGGGAACACACCTAACCGGCCTATTCATTATTCAATCGAGCTATATGGCTCACCTTTTTGGGAACATATCCATCCATTATTCAACCCAACCACATGTCTCACCTTTTGAGAACACACCCATCTACTATTCAACTTAGCTATGTGGCTCACCTTTTGAGAACATACCCATCCATCATTTAACCCAGCCACATGGCTTACCTTTCGGGAACACACCTATCCACCACTCAACTTATCTATATGGCTTACCTTTTAGGAACATACCTATCTATCATTCAACCCAGCTACATGGCTCACCTTTTTGGAACATACCTTGTTGTCCCAAGATAGCAACTAAGAGGAGAGGGGGGGGGGATGAATTGGATAATTTGAAGAAGTGGTGGTAAATTAAAATTTTAAGATAAAAAAAAGTAATAAAGGGCTAGAGTATAGAAGAATGAACACAAGGAGTCTATAGTAGTTTGGATTACCTCAATCCTACATCCACTTTCTTAACAACTTGTTAAAGTACTACTAACCTTGAGTTTTTACAAGCTTAACTCTAACTTGGTGTTTTCATAATCTCACACTGAACTTATACAAGGCTTGAAACTTTCCCTCATAACCTAATAAGAGTTTTCCCAGGCTCACTTTATAACCTAAGTATTTCAAAGCTCACACTCAAACTTACAATGGTCTTTCAATGCTCACACCCAATACTTAAAGAATACAAGTATAGATTTTGATGCAAAGAAATGAAAGATGTTAAACTTGGCTCTTACAATCACAATATTACTAAAAAAAATGCGACTTCTTATGGTATTTATGGCCTTCAAGTCTTCAACTAGCTGATTGGAGCAGGAACCAGCATGTTTGATTCTTGTCTCCTACTAAAATCACTTTTCTGAGCTAGTTTATGGTTGGACTACTTTTTTTGGTTGGCTCAGGCTTTGCACAGTCAGACTTCATTAAGTTTGATCAAATCAGGGTCTGCGTGGCGGAACTGAGCTAGGTCTGGTCGTGTTTTTCATTTTTTTGATAAAAATTCTTTAATGGCTAGTACATATGGCATCCACTGTTTGAGTGGATAGATAACACTTATATTTTGTAAAATCCAAATTGGTGGTATGCTCAAAACTAGTTTGGACCGATCAGTCTTTGTCTAGTATGTTGAGATTCTGAGAGTGTTGACGACTGTGAGCATTACTAAAACTTCTTGGATTTTTAGCTCTGGCTAGGTACGGTTGGACTACATTAGGTCCGATCATGCCTACCATGGTATGCTTAAGCTTTCGGAGTACTCAGTGACCATGAGCATTAATGGGACTTCTGAGGATTTATCATGAGCTCGGTATAGTCAGACTTTATAGTAGTCCGGTCGAGACATGTGGTCCGTTCATCAAGTGGGAGTGACATTGAGCATGAGCTCTTATGCATACTTTGTCTTAAATCAACTTCGATCTTATTCGTCCTTGGTTCTATCACCTTACGGCTCGGTATGTTCAGTTCATTGCTTAGTTCATGCTCTATCTGGTCAGCTCATGCATTGTCTAATCAAGTCGTGCTATATGTGATTAGCTCATCCTCAGTGCCTTCTCTAGATCAATAGGCTTAGTTTTGGAAAGTTCATATTCGCCACTTCATTACTTGTCATTTCAGTGAAGGTGCACTGACTTTTTAGTCAGTTTGGTCAAGCATGACAAGCTATGATTGGCATCATCATTTCTAAGTTTGGTATAGCGAGCTGCTTCGCTGACTCTGGTCAATCAGGCTGGTAGTCTAGTCGAGCTTAGAAGAAATCCTGTAAAAAATAACTTGGTATAAATATTAGTCCTTTTCAATTTGATTGCCTAAGATTAAAATGGAGGCCAATTGTTTGGCTAATAATCTCCCCCATTTTGCCTTTGGAAATTAAATTTAGTTGTTTAAATAATGAGCATTAAAAGTTTTCATGTCTAATGAGTATTTTTACTCCCCCTTAATATGTGTTACTACTCCCCCTCAACATATGCAATTCTATTCTAACAATTCAAATAATTTCTCCCCCTTTGACTAAGACAAAGAATAAGAAATCAAATGCAAGCATTAAGTAAAAATTTTATTAAAATTAAGAAAATAACAAGAAAACATGTATGTATGATCATTTACATTTAAGGGCCAACAAAATATAAAGAGATCATATAAGAAAATAGAAATAAAAATGTTAAGATAAAGGTGTATAAGGAGGATAATCATGATCACTATTTCTATTTTCCTCTTCCTCTTCTTCCTCTCTTAAAGCTTCATTAAAGATGTCGGTTGACATCATTTCTTCTTCTTCTTCTTCATCTGATGGGGGACATTTAGGAATGCCCATGAATTCTTGCATATCCCTAAAGTCCATGTGAAGGGGTGAGACTCTCTTGGTAAGTTCATCAATATGAGAGGTTTGTAGGAAATTTAGTTTTGAATTTGATGAAGGATCTCATAGATGGATCCTTGAGTTATAGAGGTTTTATGTCTTGGAAATTCTACTTGAAAAGACTCTTGGCTCTCATCAACAATTCTTGGCCTTTTTCTTTGTTTGGTTCTAATTCTTTGAGCACAAAAGCATAATGGTATGTGCCATTAACTTTCACTATGCATCTAGAGTATTTCAAGTATTTAATATTAATGAGAGTTTTGGCTGAATCAAGAAGATTTGAAAGAGTGGCTAAATTTGTTGGTGTAAGAGCATTCACATATTTGGCAATGTGAGTGATAAAAAATGTGATCATAAGTGTCCCAGTGGATTTGAATTTTTACTTTTTTCTCCAAGAAATAGAGAAACAAAAGATCTTTGTAAGTTACTTTTTCATTGCTTTCACCTCTTGCATTGATGGTATAAGTGATAATTCTATGGAGATCCAAAGAGGTATGGTTCTAAGATGTTTAGCATTGGAGAACTTGTGAAAATCAATTTCTAGGAAAATTTCTCTCTAAAAATCAATTAAAAGAGGATCAGAAATGGAGGGATTGAATAAATAAAAGATACCTTCCTTGTTGAATTCCCAAATGGTAGAAAATTCTTTAAAAGAAAGTTTATAGGATATATTGAATAGTTTAAGTGTGATATAATAAGGTCCTTGGGATTCCAAGTATTTCTTTTCAACAACCAAAGTAGTGAGAAACTCTGTGGTTAATGATTCGCATCCAAGATCATCCTTTTTTAAGAAAATAAAATTTTTCCACCCAAGATATTGACAAGGCTTCATGAATGTAGGATTCAATGCCTAGGGATTCTAGAGTGAAAGAAGAAGGAATTTTGTTTGGTTCACATTTCTTATTTTGAATAATAGCATACCTTTGCTTCTTTTCTTCACTTAAGTGTCTAGGTTTGTGTGTCCTTGACCTAGACTCTTCCATAGGAGTGGAAGAAATGGCAATTCTCTTGCCTTTCTTAAGTCTTGAAGATTTCTTCTTGTAAGTTTAAGGACCCATGAGAATGATTATGATAAAATTGAATGAGAAATAGATAGTTTAGGTGTTTATAAGTGAAATCAATTGTAAAATATCATAAAATTTGAGTGAAAGGGGGTTTATATATAGTTTGGAGGTCAAACTAGCCGTTTATAGCTATTAGAGAGGAGTATGCATGTTTTGAAAGGTTGCCAATGGCTAGAAATTTTAAAAATTTTGAGGCTATTTGGGTAGACCATTATAGTACGGTTAGATTGAGCCAGATGTTTGATAGTCTGAGTGTGGACAAATGAGTTAGAGTGAACCGAGCTAAGTGTAGCAAAATGGTTAAAATGAATTTTGAGAGTGCTCAATCGTGCACGATGTAATCTGGGTGGACCGAGCAAATTGTAATGAAAGGGTCATAAAGTTTTGATGGAGCTTGGTTGGACCAGGTCTCAGTTTCTATAATTGAGCAAGACGAGCTATGGTTTGGTCAGCCTAGCTCTAGTCCAGTCATACTAAGACAGTACGGGCGGGCTAAGAAAATTTTCAAAAAAAAAGAAGATTTGTAGATCTCAATTTGTGGCCTTTTAATGCATGATCAAAATAGAAGTAAATGAGGAATATATGACATGTTAAAATATACTTTTGCAAGCATTCTTAATTCCATCATTGATATGCATATGAAAATAAATTTAATTAAGAGTGCTACCATCTATCATGCCAATATGTTGTTTTATGAAATTTAATCTTTCTTCATTCAAGGGTTTTGTAAAAATATCAGCAAGTTGATTTTGAGTGTTTATAAATTCCAAAACAACATTTTGATTTTGAACATTGTCTCTCAAAAAATGATGTATAATATCTATATATTTTGACCTCTAATGTTGGATTGGATTTTTTGATAGATTAATGACACTTATATTGTCACACTTAATGAGAATGTGATCAAAATTTTTACCATAATCTAGCAATTATTGCTTCATATATAAAACTTGAATGCAACAAAAATATATAGCAATATATCCGGCTTTCGCAATAGAAAGAGCAACCGACACTTGTTTCTTGCTAAACTAAGAAACAAGGCAATCACCAAGAAAATGGCATGCACTAGTTGTGATTTTCTATCTAATAAGTTACCGGCAAAATCTGCATCCTAAAAACCTAAAATATTAAATGATGTGTTTCTAGGATACCAAAGTCTTAAATGCAATGTTCCACTCAAATATTTTAAAATCCTTTTAGTGGCATTAAAATGTGATTCTTTAGGGTATGATTGAAATCTAGCACATAAATAAACACTATACATTATATATGGTCTATAAGTGGTTTGTTGTCCCAATATGGCAACCAAGAGGGGGGTGAATTGGTTATTTGAGAAGTTGATGGAAAATTGAAAATTCAACAAACAAGAAATGTAGAAGATGTAGAAGATTGAGTAGTGAGTAGAAGAAAGAACACAAGAGATTTATAGTGGTTTGGATCCAACAATCCTACATCCACTCCCTAACCTCAATTGGGTATTCCACTATACTTGAAGTTTTATAAGTTCACTTCCAACTTTAGTGTTTTTACAAGTTAACACCCAACTTGACAAGTGTTTTCCTAAGGCTAACACTCAAAACCCTTACAAGAGTTTTCCTAGGCTAACTCTCAAACCCAACAAGTATTTATGGCTCACACTAAACCTTACAATTGGTGTTTTAGTGGCTAACACTCAACCTTACATGAAGAGATAAATAGATGAAAGCTTAAGTAAATAAATTGCAAGAGTTTGGACAATATAATATATTTTCACTTGCTAGAAGACTTGTTTGAGGTGGTATTTATAAGCCTAAAATAAGTTCTGCCCGTTGGTGAAGTGGGTAGAAAAGTGCAACTCCAACAGCCACAAAATCTTCATGGATTTTTGTGTCAGACTATTGGTGCGGTCGCGCACCACCTTTGGATGGTCGCGCACCACCTTTGGGCGGTCGCGCATTTGTTTGTGCGGTCATCCCAGCTGTTTGGTGCGGTCGTGCAATTCAAGTCTCTAACGACTACTTGACACGTGGCATCTTCATATTAATTCTTTAACTAGCCGTTGAAGCCCTCCAACGGCTATATGAATTTAGTGGTTGCACATCCACTTTGGGTGGTCGTGCATTGTCTTGCGTTGAGTCATTCACAGCTCCACGCCACTGCGAACCTCTCTATCAAACCAAGACAGTTTGGATGGTCACGCAGCCCCTTGGGGTGGTCGCGCATACTTGGATGGTCGCGCACACCCTTGGGGCGGTCGCGCATCCCTTTAAAGATAAATTTTCAGCACTTAGAAAATCTTCAAATTTCTTTGCATTTTAGCTCATTCTAAGTTGCCTTCCTACCATATAGACACTCATTGAAGCCATTAGATCACTTCAATTTGTTTGCCAAGATCAAAATCAAGATTGACCTAAATCTAGGTCAACAATCTCCCCCTTTTTGATTTTGGCAATCAAATTGAAATTGAATTAAAAATAATCAATAAAAATAGGCAATACTTCCAAATTATACAAAAACATAGAAAAATTCAAAAGATAATGTTCAAATTCATCAAATTCTCTCCCCCTTTGCAAAAATTCAAAAAGAGGAGGGGAGAGATGAAGAGCAATCAAGCAATTTTAAAAAGATGATATAAGAAATAAGGAAACATAAATACAAGACAAGATCAAAATCAATGTTGGTGTAACTTTATACTAGAATTCAAGAATTGTAAGGCAAAAATTGTTACCAATTTTTTAATGCCAATTGCCTTACTCTTAGCATTGCTGGACTTGGTTTGATGGAGTACTCATCCTCCTCCATCTTCATGCCATTTTCCCTTGTCAATTAGGGGGTTTTCTTTGATAACCTTTTCTAAGCTTTGTTTGTTTCTAGATATTTGTTCATTTGAGGTCTTTAATTCTAAAGTAGAATTTTTTAAACATACAAAATCCTCTTCTAGTTTTGAGCATTTGTCCTTATGAAATTTTATCTTAGAAAAATACTTTTCTACTCTAAGGTTCATATGTTCAATTATATCCCTATCATCTAAAGCATCATCAATATTGTTGTAATTTAAATTCATGTTTAAAGATTGGGTACCTACCTCATTAGAGTGTTCATCATCTCCCATAGCCATGAGACATAGATTTGAAATTACTTGCTCTTCTTCCTCTTCTTGCATCTCCATTGCCATCTCATATGTGAGTAATTTTCCAATGAGGACATCCGTTGGAAGCTTGCTCAAATCATGTGCTTCCTCAATGGATGATACTCTTGCTTCAAAGTCCTTCTTTGTAAGAGTTCTAAGGATTTTGCAATTTATGTCTTCCAAAGAGTAGACTTTGCCAAATTTCTTCAAATCATTGACAATGGCAAGAAGTCGGTTGGTCATCTCCGTGACATCTTCAAAGGACTTCATTTTGAAGAGTTCATACTCTTGGACAAGAAATTTAGACCTTCATGAATTTTACTTGATTAGTGCCCTCATGATAATTCTCCAAGGTCTTCCAAATACTATAGGCATTTGAGCATCCAAGAACTCTTCCATATTCTTCCTTTGGCAATGAGCTTAGGAGAATGAAAAAAGCCTTTTTATCTCTCCCATTGCTTCTTCTTTATTCTTCATTCCACTCTTTTCGTGCAATCTCTTTTTCTACACCATCAACCACTCTTATAGGAATCTTCCTCTCATTTTCAACATAATCTCAAAGCTCTATTCCTTCACTATCTAGGAGCAAAAATATCTTGTGTTTCCAATAGGAATAATCGAAGTGAGGTATAAGAAGAGAGTTTAAGTTTCCATGATAATGAGCCATGGAGTTGGAAGAAAAAGTTGATGTAGAGGTATTAGTGGGTGTGGTTGCCATTAAAGATCAAATTTCACAATTAAGTTTCCTGAAATTTTGAAGGCTCCTATTCCAATTGTTGTCCCAAGATGGCAACCAAGAGGGGGAGGGGGTGAATTGGTTATTTGAGAAGTTGATGGCAAATTGAAAATTCAGCAAACAAGAAATGTAGAAGATGTAGAAGATTGAGTAGTGAGTAGAAGAAAGAACATAAGAGATTTATAGTGGTTCGGATTCAACAATCCTACATCCACTCCCCAACCTCAATTGGGTATTCCACTATACTTGAAGTTTTACAAGCTCACTTCCAACTTTGGTGTTTTTACAAGTTCACACCCAACTTGACAAGTGTTTTTCTAAGGCTAACACTCAAACCCCTTACAAGAGTTTTCCTAGGATAACTCTCAAACCCAACAAGTATTTGTGGCTCACACTAAACCTTACAATTGGTGTTTTAGTGGCTAACACTCAACCTTACATGAAGAGATAAATAGATGAAAGCTTAAGTAAATAAATTGCAAGAGTTTGGATAATATTAGTATCTTTTCTCTTGCTAGAAGACTTGTTTGAGGTGGTATTTATAGGCCTAAAACAAGTTCTTCCCATTGGTAAAGTGGGTAGAAAAGTGCAACTCCAACAGCCACAAAATCTTCATGGATTTTTGTGTCAGACTGTTGGTGCGGTGGCGCATTTGTTTGTGCGGTCATCCCAGGTGTCTGGTGCGGTCGTACAATTCAAGTCTCTAACGGCTACTTGACACTTGGCATCTTCTTATTGGTTCTTTAACTAGCCATTGAAGCCCTCCAATGGCTATATGAATTTAGCGGTCGTGTAGCCACTTTGGGCAATCGCGCATTGTCTTGTGTCGAATCATTCATCGCTCCATGCCACCGCGAACCTCTCTGTCAAACCAAGACAGTTTGGATGATTGTGTAACCTCTTAGGGTGGTCGCACATACTTGGATGGTCGTGCACACTCTTGGGGTGGTCACGCATCCCTTCAAAGAAAAATTTTCAGCACTTAGAAAATCTTCAAATTTCTTTGCTTTTCAGCTCATTCTAAGTTGTTTTCCGGCCATATAGACACTCATTGAAGCTATTAGATCACTTCAATTTGTTTGCCAAGATCAAAATCAAGATTGACCTAAATCTAGGTCAACACGGTTAAAAAAAAGTAGTGATATGATAATACCTCGATATTTCTCCTTATCAACTTTCTTACCACTTAAATCTTTTTTCAATTTCAAGGATGTGCTCATGGGAGTCTTGCTTGCTTTGCAACAATCTATGCCAAACTTCTTGAGAAGTTCCTTTGTATATTTGGATTGATTGATGAAGATTCCATCCTTGCATTGCTTTACTTGTAGACCAAGGAAAAACTTAAGGTCACCCATCATGCTCACCTCAAATTCCATAGTCATACAAGAAATAAACTCTTGGCACAAAGATTCATTAGTGGCACCAAATATATTGGCATCAACATAGATTTGCACAATTAAAATGTTATTCAATTTCTTTTTAACAAAAAGTGTAGTGTTAACTTTCCCTTTTGTAAAACCATTTTCTAATTAATAAGCACTAAGTCTATCATTCCAAGGTCTTGGAGCTTATTTCAATCCACAAAGTGCCTTGGTTAATTTAAAAACATGATTTGGAAGTTGATAATCTTTAAAACAAGGGGGTTGTTTAACATAAACTTCTTCATCGATAAAACCATTCAAAAAGGCACTTTTGACATCCATTTGAAAAAGTTTAAAGTTTATATGACATGCAAATGCAAGTAAAATTCTAAATTGCTCTAATCTTGCTACAGGGCAAATGTCTCATCATAATCAATGCCTACCTCTTGGTTATAGGCTTTGGCTACCAATTTAACTTTGTTTCTAGTAATGAGACCATCTTCATCAAGCTTATTCCTATATACCAATTTGTAACCAATAATTGGATGATCCTTGGGTCTAGGAATAAGTTCCCACACTTTATTTCTCTCAAATTAATTGAGTTTATATTACATAGCAATCACCCAACATTCATCATTAAGAGCCTCCTCAATGGTCCTTGGCTCAATTTGAGAAACAAAAGCAATATTGGAATCTAAGTATTTAAATTTTGATCTAGTAATTACTTCCTTTGAAGTGCCACCAATGATGAGTTTCCTTGGATGATCCTTTTGATAATTTCAATCTTTGGGTAGCTCTTAAGTTCCTTCTTATTCTAAAATTATTTCACCATCTTGTTCTTTTGGAACATTGCTTATTTCACGCTCTTCAAATATACCTACAAAATCATCAACAACACTACCTTTCTCAGGATTAAGCTTGGATGATTCATAAAAAATAACATTCATTGATTCTTCAACTACCATAGTTCTTTTATTAAACACTCTATATGCTTTGCTAGAAGATGAGTAACCCAAAAATATTCCTTCATCCGATTTGGATGACAATTTCCAAGGTTATCCTTGGTATTTAATATGAAGTATTTGCATCCAAATACTCTAAGGTATAAGATTTTAGGTTTTCTTCCTTCCCATGGCTCATAAGAAGTTTTGTTCATTAAAGGTTTTTTGAAAACATGATTTGAAATATAACATGCGGTATTAACGATTTCCACCTAAAAGTAGGAAGGTAAATCATACTCATTGAGCATTGTTCTAGCCATTTCTACCAATGTTTATTTTTTTCTTTCAACCACACCATTTTATTGTGGTATTCTAGGAGCTGAAAAATTGTGTGAGATTCCAAGTTCATTGCAAAAATTTTCAATGTTATCATTTTTAAATTCTTTGCCATAATAACTTCTAATAGTTGTGATCACATACCCTATTTCATTTTAAACTTTTTTTGCAAACATTTTGAAATGATTGAAAGCTTTATTCTTTTGAGCTAAGAAATTAACCCATTTAAACTTTGAGTAATCATCAATAAGTACAAATGCATATAATTTTCCTCTTAGCCTAGCAATTCTATTAGGACCAAACAAATCCAAATGTATTAGTTCTAGAGGTCTTGATGTATTTAATAAATTTTTAGATTTAAAAGAACTCTTATGTTGTTTCCCAGTTGACATAGTTCATAAATTTTATCTTTATTAAATCTTATCTTAGGAAGACCAACTTCAAGTTCTTCTTTACATAGATAATGTAATTGATCCATATTAGCATGTCCTAATCTTCTATGCCAAAGCCAAGCATCATTGTTAAAATTAACTGAACATTCAAATGCATTATTAGAGTATAGGCCAATTTTATATGTGTTACCAATTCTACTTCCATTGAATGCAAGCTCACCACTAGAATTGGTGATTTTGCATCCTTTGGAATTAAAGTTGACATTATATCCTCTGTCACATAATTGACTAATACTAAGCAAATTATGTTTTAATCCATCAACTAACCACACATTATCAATCATATTTTTGCCAAGCATACCAATAGAACCAATGCCTATAATTTTTCCTTTAGCATTATTTCCAAAAGTTACATTACCTCATTGCTTGTAATGTGAGTGTTATGAAATGGTTTTCATCACCGGTCATGTGCCTTGAGCATCCACTATCTACAAGACAAACACTTTAATTGATAGTAGACTTTAAGCTTACCTACAAGATAATGAAATTTACCTTCTTTTAGGTACCCAAATGAACTTGGGTCCTTGGGGGTTAATAGTAGAAGGATCCTTTAATTTGAGATGAGCCTTTCTAATGTAACAAAATGTGCTTTTATGTCCATTTTTAATGCAATATTGGCAATCATACAAGGTTTATATTTTTGTATTATTTTTCGATTGAACCTTGAATAATTAAATTGACAAACACATATGTGTGTGTGTGATTGTGAGCGAAAATTTTCGGTCACTCCCATGTGAAATGGTTCTTGCGAATTTGGCACTTTAGGCTCAGGGCCATATAGAATACGGGCCTAAACCTAGAGAAAAAGGAGTCGCCACCTGAACTGGCCGGAAAAAAGAAAGGGGTGGATGACTCGATTCCTAAGGAATCCCCAACCCCCTGATGGGTTCAAAAAAATTGGGTACATATGGGGAAGGCGAGAATGACCCATCACCCCCATAATATCCGGTTCATTGGAACCGACCTCCTTTTCAGGTCTAAATATTATTAAATTCTTAAGCATTATAATATTATCTATAATACATGCAATTATCAAAATAAATAATCATCCATCACCTTTATTAAAATAAAAAATTAAAATAGGCACCAATCTAAGGATGAAAATATACCTTTACAATAATTTTTTAATGTTCAAAAGGTACAGGGCTATGAGTGGTTATACCATGCTCGATCTCCATACCTTGAGTAAAAGTATGATATTACTCATATAACACAACACGGGTTATAAGAGCGTCCTAACTCATGCACACAATGCAATCTAAATAATGCAATGAACAATATTATAATAAGAAAGAATAAAATAATATAAAGACTAATGAAATCAACTTCTCTTATCCCTAGTGGAGTCGCCACAGTGAGCGGGGATTTTTGCCTCCACTCTCATGTGGAATAGTTTTTGTGACTTTGGCACTGTTAGACTCAGTGCCTTAAAGAACACGAGCCTAAACCCGAAGAAAATGAAATCATCATCTGGATGGGCTAGGAAAAAGAAAGGGGTGGATGACTCAATTACTAAGGAATCCCTAACCCCCCTAATAGATTCAGAAAGTTGAATACATATGGCGAAGGTAAGAATGACCCAGCACCCCTATAGCGCCCAGTTCATTAGAACTGGCCTCCTTTTCAGGTCTAAATATTATTAAATTCTTAAGCATTATAATATTATCCATAATACATGCAATTATCAAAATAAATAATCATCCATCACCTTTATTAAAATAAAAAAAATTAAATTAGGCACCCATCCAAGGATGGAAACATGCCTTTACAATAATTGTTTAATGTTCAAAACTAAATAAAATAGGACACCCACCATTTAGTGGAAACATGCCCTTTACATTAATTCAAAACTCAAAATAAATTAAATTATATTAAACTTAACTAATAAGGTACCCACATAGTGGAAACATACCTCTTACATCTTTAAAACTTAAATAATTAACCAAATTAAATCATTCAATCATTCATCATGAGCAAAATAAAAATAAATCATTCATAAAAATAAAACATTAATAAATCATCCATCAAGACATAAAATAATAGTATCTAAATTTTAACCTTAATTAAAGCAACAAATACACAATTTTAGGGTTTACATCTTAAATTATGGCTTTAGGATTTATGGATAAAAAATGGGTTTTTTAGGTTTTAGGAAATTAGGATACAGATTTATGGTTTTGCAAATTAGAGAAAACAAGTTCAGGATTTTTGGTCTTTAGAAATAGATTAGGGTTTTATCAAAATATGATTATTATAAAAACCCTAAGACCACCTTAACATGGATTTTTGTTAAATATTTATATGTAATATGACTACTTGACGTTCAAAACATTGTTTGAATAATATAGTGCTATGGTGATTTAATGGAACGAGCTACTGGTCAAGCAAATAATAAAAAGAAGTTACTAGATGTTTTATATAAAATCAAAGGCAGGCTACTGGATGTATTATATAAATCAAAAGTAAAAGAATAAAATAATGAACAAAGATAATTTAATGAATAATAATAAGTGAACTACTGTAAAAAAAAAAGAGTTAAGTTACAAAGACAAACCTCCATTCGTTGATTCCTCCAAAACTGAGAGTGTATTGATCCAAGCTTTTAACCTTACTGGCCCGCACCAACTTGTAGCTTTCGTTGGATAAACCAACTTGAGATGATGATCAATGGTCACTGTCTCTCAATTGTTGTGTATTAGTTCTATTTTTTTCGTATGTTTTTCTCTCCTATTTCTTAATTATTTTTAGCTGCTTCCTCTGTGTTAATTCAGATGTTCCTCCTTTGTTAATGGTTTTTGCTCCTGTATTTATAGAAGATTATATTAGGTTAAAACCTTGTAACTGAGTCTTAGATTCCTATTTAAAAATGGTTTCCTGAGTCATATCAAATTAGATGGTTTTTAATTCGAGAGAAACTGTGAGCATGTCGAATTCAAAACAAATCAATTCTAGAAAACAAAGACCATGTCGAACTAAAACAATCCTAATCTGACGTGGAATCAAAGTCCATATTGAATTGGCAATCTTAATTCATCAAGGACAAGCTTCATATAGAATTAGGATTTCCCTAATTGGTCCTATATCAAATTGGGGTCCCACTTAGATATGGGAAAGCCCCATATCGAATTGGGGAAGCCCCATTTCGATATGGGGTTTGAATCCCTAATTTAATATGGGGTTTCCCCATATCGAATTGGGGCTTCCCAAATTTGATATGGGGCTGCCCTATGTCGAATTGGGTGTCCCAATTTGACATAGGGACATCCCACATCAAATTGGGGGCATCCCAATTTGATATGGGGTGTCCCATGTCGAATTGAGATGTCCCAATTCGACATGGGTACGCCCATACCGAATTTGAAGTCCAATGCAAGGCCCACATCGAATTAAATCCAACCAAACTTTAAAATCAGACCTATTTAGAGTTTTAAAGTTTTAACTAGCTTATTTTAGGCCTCATAGAATTGTACCAATCTAATCAAAGACTTTAATATAGGTTTAAGCCATTAAGAATGGACTGAACTTGACTAGGCCTTCTTTAATTAGGATCAGACTAGCTAGGGCCAAAATCAAGGGTCTACTGTGATAAGATTGTCTATGTGCATGCTTGTGATTTTGTTCATGCCTTTTGTACATATATGCATAATTTTCTCTTGGAACCTTAGTTATTGAGCTAAAAGTATTCTTTTTAATGATTTTTGACTTAGAGTGTGCTTGTGGATTCTTTAAAATTTCAACACTTGAAGTTTGAGTTTTAGATGCTTTAATAAATGTGGGTGCATTAGATGAAGTAGTAGAAGAGCCATTGAACCCTAATCCATACTTAGAGGAAGGTGGTCTTTGGACACTAATTAATGTGTCCAAGGCTTCCTTGCCCTTATGAAAATTTGAAATAGAATTTTTTTTAGCTTATTTATTTCTTCTTTCAAATTGTGATTTTCCTTAGAGATTTTTTCTAAACTAGATGAATTTTTTGATATTTCATATAAGGATTTCATTAATTGTTCATTTGAGTTTTTTAATTCTATAGTAGAATTTTTCAAAGAAATGAAGTCATTTTCTAGCCTAGAGCATTTTTCTTTATAAAACTTCATTTTTGCAAAATATTTTTCGACCTTAAAGTTCATTTACTCAACTATATCATCATCTAAAGCATCGTCAACATTATCATCATGGGCATTAGAGTTTAAGGATTGAGTACCTACCTCATTGGTGTGATCATCATCATCTCCAATAGCTATGAGACAAAGATTTGAAATTTCTTGCTCTTCCTCCTCCTCTTCTTCACTTGAGGAGTCATCATCCCATATGGCTTTAAGAGACTTCTTCTTCTCCTTGTCCCATTTATTTTTGTTTTTCATCTTGAAGCAATCCGTTTTGTTGTGATCCAGTTTGCCACATTCATAACATTTTACTTCATTCTTTTTCTCTTTATCTTTGATAGAATATTTTGAAGAATTACCTCTATTTGCTTGCCATTTGCTCTTTCGTTTCCATTCATTTAGTCTCCTTGATAGCATGGACAATTCTTTATCATCATCACTATCTTCTTTACTTGAGTTCTCATCTTCTTTGGTGACTTTAAGAGCTATGGCTTTCTTCTTGTCTTTCTCACCCTTATCTTTCTCTTTTTTGATATGTAACTAAAAGGTGATGAGCTTGCCAACTAGCTCATCGGTTCTTACAGTACTAAGATCATGAAATTCTTCAATTGAATAGACCTTTGAGTCAAAGTTCTTTTTGGCTCTTAGTGCTCTCAATATTTTGCTATTGACATCACCTTAATCATATACTTTTCCATATTTCTTCAAGTTTTTGACAATATCAAGTAATAGATTTGTCATTTCGGTGACATTTTCATTGGGCTTCATCTTGAAGAGCTCATACTCATGTATAAGCATTTGGGTTTTAGCGAATCTCACTTAGGTAGTACCATCATGATAATTCTTAAGAGTTTTCCAAATGCTATGTGCACAAGTAAGATGTTGGAGTCTTCTCTAGATATAGAATTCACCAAGATGGAGGATTCCCTATTATTTTTGTAGTAAGCTCTTTCTTAAGCATCCATCCACTTTTCTCTAGGAAGAGGCACTTAAATACCATCTACTCATGAGTAGGAGGTTTCCACTCATTTTTTATGAAATTCAAAAGCTCAATTCCCTCACTATCAAGAAATAAATTCATTTTATATTTCTAATAAGAGAAATCCTTCCGTCAAAGTAAGGTCTAAGAAAAGAATTGAGATTTCCATGAGAGGTTGAGGTAGATGAAGAGGAGGTTTCCATTGTGGATCGAATTTCATAATTAAGCTTCTTGAAATTTTAAGGCTCTGATACTAATTGTTGTCCCAAGATAGCAACCAAGAAGGGGGTGAATTGGTTAATTTGAAAAAGTGATGGTAAATTTAAATTTTAAGATCAAATAAAGCAATTAAGGGGTAGAGTATAGAAGAATAAACACAAGGAGTTTATAGTAGTTCGGATTATCTCAATCCTACATCCACTTCCTTGATAACTTTTTAAGGTTCCACTAATCTTGAATTTTTACAAGCTTAACTATAACTTGGTATTTTCACAAGCTCACATCGAACTTATACAAGGTTTGAGACTTTTCCTCACAACCTAACAAGTGTTTTAAAGCTCACACTCAAAATTGTAATGGTATTTCAATGCTCACAACTAACACCTAAAGAATATAAGTATAGATTTTGATGCAAAGAAATGAAAGATGTTAAACTTGGCTCTTACAATCACAATCTTACTAAAAAATGTGACTTCGTATGATATTTATAGCCTTTAAGTATTCAACTAGCCATTTAGAGTGGGAGCCAATCTGTTTGATTCTTGTCTCCCACTAAAATCACTTTTCTGAACTAGTTCATGGTCGGACTACTTTGGTCCGGTCAGCTCGGGCTAGGCACAGTTATACTTCATTTAGTCATATTGGATCGTGTTCTGCATGGCGGAACTGAGCTCGGTCCGGTCGTGCTTTTCATATTTTTTTGTCAAATGTTCTTCAATGGCTAGTACACATGGAAACTAATTGAGTGGATAGATAACGACTATATTTTTTAAAGTTTGAACTAGTGGTATGCTCAAAACTAGTTCTGTCCGGTCGGTCTTCATATGGATGTTAAGATTCTAAGAGTGTTGATGACTGTAAGGATTACTGGAACTTCTTGAATTTTCAGCTCTAGCTCGGTGCAGTCAGACTGCATCAGGTATGGTTGTGCCTGCCATGGTATGCTCAAGTTTTTGGAGTGCTCAGTGACCGTGAGCATTTCTGGGACTTTTGAGGATTTATCATGAGCTCGATATGGTCGGACTTTATAGTGGCCCAGTAGGGACATGTGGTCCATTCATCAAGTGGGAGTGACATTGAGCGTGAGTCTTCTGCATACTTTGTCTTGAATCAAGTTCGATCTTGTTTGTCCTTGGTTCTATCACCTTAAGGCTCTGTATGTTCAGTTCGTTGCTCACTTCATGCTCTATCTGGTCAGCTTATGCTTTGTCTAATCAGGTTGTACTCTATCTTATCAGCTCATCCTTGGTGCCTTCTCCAAATCAGTTGGCTCAATTTTGGAAAGTTCATACTCGCCACTTCATTACTAGTCAGTTTAGTAAAGGTGCACTGACTTTTAGTTAGTTCGGTTAAGCATGAAGAGTTATGCTCGGTATAGTGAGCTGCTTTGCTGAGTATGGTCGGTCTAGCTAGTAGTCTGGTCAGCCTTAGAAGAAATACTGCAGAAAATAACTTGGTACAAATATTAGTCCTATTCAATCTGATTGTCTAAGATCAAAATAGATGCCAATAATTTAGTTAACATACCCATCCATCATTCAACCTAGCCACATGGCTTACCTTTTGGGAATACACCTATCTACCACACCTATCTACCACTCAACTTAGCTATATGGCTTACCTTTTAGGAACATATCCATCCATCATTCAAACTAGCTACTTGGCTCACCTTTTGGGAACATACCCATCCATCATTCAACCCAGCCACATGGCTCACCTTTTGGGAACACACCATTCAACTTAGCTATATGGCTTACCTTTTGGGAACATACCTATCCATCATTTAACCCGGCTAAATGGCTCACCATTTGGGAACACACCCATCCACCACTCAACTTAGATGTATGGCTTACTTTTTGGGAATATACCCATCCATCATTTAACCAAGCTAAATGGCTCACCTTTCGCGAATATACCCATCCATCAAGGTGAGCACACACCCATCCACCATTCAACTTAGCTATCTGACTTACCTTTTTGGGAATATACTGATCCATCATTCAATATAGCAACATGGCTCACCTTTTGGGAACACACCCATCCACCATTCAACCTAGCCATATGGCTTACCTTTACACCAGGCCACATGATCGCATGAACCACACCTATATGAACCACCCCAAACCTTAGACCAATATCGCTAATCACTTACCACATGAACCATATCCATGTGAACCATTTCAAGCCATGGACCATAGCCCATATGTATAACCACTTGTCCACATTAACCAAGCTCATAATTCATGGCCCTAGCCATTTGGCCTTAAAAAGCTAGACTTCGTAACCACGACAAGCTAACTGTGCCACATGTGCCTAACCATTTTGTCACATGAACCATGACCCATTGACTAGCTGTTTAACTATACCCGAATTAAAAGCATTACCTACCCTGGCCTACATATGGGCCATTAACCTTGAGCCACCCATCAATAGTGTCCTACAGACTGGGCCTATCTGTGCAAGTCTCTAAACATAATATTGAACTGTTGAGCAATTCATCCTTTCTCAAAGCCTTTCTTGACCTAGCCCTTTCATGTGAAGGTACCCATGGCCCAACAAGGAGACAATACTGAGACTCCCATTTACTTGAAAGCTTTGCTTAGAAAACTAGAAGACAAATTTCAAATGGCTCTCAATGCCCAATAAGCTTACCTTATTAACCTTTTCAAGAAGCAAGAGAAGAATTTCAGACAACTTTTGCAGCCCTAGCAAGTATCAACCATTCCTCTTCCTTAGATCATTTCCATGTTAGAGGAAACAACTTCAATCGTCAAAATTCATGGAGCTTGACACAACAAAAATGGATCCCTCTAGGATAAGCGAGCATTTCAAGAAAGGTAACACCAAAAGGGAATTTATAGACTTAGGGATGCCATTAGGCTTAGTCTAAGTGAAAGCTTTAGAAGCTCATCTGGCGACATCTCTAAAACCAAACAAGCCTCAAAGCTATTGTGCACAACACCAAAGGGATAGACATAGAACTAATGAATGCAAAGGTCCGAGGCACATGATTCAAAACCTCATTGGTAATGGGATGATCATTTTGTCGACAAGCAACTAACATTGATAACTCTTCCCAACCACCATTAAAGCTAGACTAAATATGCTTTGATCGAGTGAACCTCCCATATCCACAAAGATGGCAATTATAATTCCTAACCAAACTTGAAAAATAACTCCTTTCATGCCTACCAACCATAGATCTTTTAGCAACTATGAGAAGGCTAAGTCTTAGTCCAATGTCCAACACCACCCATGTCAGATATTGAGGCAAAGCCAAATCTAAACTCGTGTCTGATATCGAGTTAAAGCTAAATCCAAGCCCATGTCAAATACTGATCAAAAGCCAAGTCTCTAGAAACTAAGTCGAGACTCGAGTTGATCAAAATCAAAATCTGAGTCTAGTTTGAATCCCAAAGAGTCCGAGTCAACTAATATCGAGTCAAAGCTAGAGTCAATCCAAGTCAAAGTCAAAGTCTATCCCGAGTCAAAGCCTATGTCAAATATTGAGGCTGCAAAGTCAATATCTTTTGTAGTAGTCTATTAATAAATTATAGAAATTTCATTATCTTTCATGCATTATTATAAAAAAGAAAAAAGAAAGAAAGAAAGAAAGAAAAATATATAAAAAATGATGACCTTAGCATTACATCGTCATAGCAAATGAGGATCAGTCCTCTAGAAGGACTTACAAGATTAAGATCCTAAAGCCTGTCAAAAAGAATTCCCACTTGGGATCCTAAAAGAAAAAAAAAAGAAGAGAGAGAGATATAAAAGAAGAAGAAGGAGAAGGAAAAAGTCACTTCAAAGATCCAGCAAGATGTTCAAAAGTGTCCACAAAGATATCAAGTAGGCCTAGTAGAAAATAGTTGACAGTGACTCAAATCAGCTCAAATGCCCGAACTTCACATTATGAAGCTACAAGAACTCCATTCCTAAAAGGACATAGGAGCATCATCTTATTCCATGGATGGCAATAATCTCACCAATCATGACAGAAATAGAGTTAAAAGGGCCATAAACTACAATTAGCCTGACAATTCAATAGAAAGGCCATCCCAAACATCCTTTAAAGTAAGTACATTACCTATAGAGCTCCTATCTTTGTAGACTTAGATAGGATCAAGATAAGAACTACACTAACATTATTCTTTTGCAAATGCAATTGATATGTAGGCAGCCCCATTGGGCTCAGTCCCACTTGTTCCAATAGAGTCCAAGTTGGTCCAAGTAATGCCAAATCTTTTCATGCCAAGGTTATGTATAAAAAAAAGCTTGCTAAGTTGAAAACCTGAAGGGAAGCTTAAGCAAAAATTAAAGGAAGCTCGTTCAGTTGAAAACCCACAAGGGAGGCTAGGGCAAAAATTAGAGAAAAAAGGCTTGCCAAAGTTAAGCCTCCAATGAAAGAGTCAAAATCTCAAGTCATATCTCTCATAGGGCATACCCCAAAGTTATCATTTAAACCTTAGTTGTAGGTACAGTTTCCTTCCTAATGTCTCCCTCTAAGCCAGTTACCAAGGTTTAGTTGTTACACCTTCTCATAGGACCATGAACCAAACAAATGTGACCACCCATGTTGTTACACCTCCAAACCATATCCTCGAATGAACTCACTAACCATTTTCGCTTGAACCATAGTCTTAGAAAGCTCATCTCATGAATGACTAAGATCATATCATTCCCCCTAGCAGAAGAGGCCTTTAATAAAAGATGTCTGGGTGCACTAATCTCATTTTCCTCTGCAAAGGGCCAGACATAATGGTTTACCAAAGGTTATCTATGAGCTTATTGCTCTAAAAATCATTCATTAAAAAATCATCAAAAGCTAGCTTCTTATGCAAGCAAAAACCAATTTTCCTTAAACCATACTTACACAAGCCTAAGGAACCTCTCTGCCTTACTACCCATCTTCCAGACCATCCTCATATATAAGAACCAAAACAAGTTTGTGAGCCATGGTTAGATAGACCAATTGGTGTTCCTACCTCATTATCCAAATTCTTTAGGGGCAAAGCCCATGACCAAGACAAAAACACATAACCATACTTGAGCTACCCTTGGAAAGACTAAGGTCGCAAAAATTTCAATCTCCCAAAAAGCCCTTCCTTGTACCAATCGAATAAGCCTTCATTCAGATCTAGGATTTTATTGGGGCATGAATAAACCTTCACTTAAAACCTAAAATCCATCTTGGCACAGCCTTCCAAATCAAACCAAGACCAAAGCCTTAGAAATCAAACTTGCCAATTTAAGCAAGGTTTAAGCCAAATCAGATATTTTCCTTAACCACTTACCCAAAGGTCAAAGCCAAATCCCATCCTTTTTGTTCTAAATACTAGCCTAAGCCTTCAAAGCCAAGCATCCCCCAACCAAATTTTAATGGAAGCCCATCTAAGTAAATTATTTTATTTTTAAATCAGCTGGCCATAATTTGTCTAAGAAAAATAAACCACAAATTTCAGGCCAAAGTTTGATATCCTGACGAACTAACTCATCCCAAAATCAAGCCAAGGCCAAGCCTTCAAGCTAAGCCAATTCGAGGACAAGCCCTCCAAAACCAATTCAATCCTAAGATCAAAACTTCCAAAGTTGGTCAAGCCTCCTAAGATAAGCTAATTTGAGGATAAGCCCTCCAAAGTAATTCAAACCTAGCGTGAAGCCAAGCCCTTTTAAACAAGCCATCCTTGAGCCAAGCCCTCCAAGATAATTCAAAGGAAACACCCAAGGCCAAGCCCTTTTCTCAAAGTCAAAATCTGAGTCATGAACCGAGCCCCTTCAAAGAAAACTTGAGGCTAGAGGCTCACTAAGACAATTCCAACTTACCAAGCCCTCTAGGAGCAATTTAAACCCAGATCGACCAAACCATGGTAAAATCCCTCATTGAAAGATTAAAACTAGTCACAGTTGCTAAAGCTTCACCAAAGCACCTCTAGTCTTGCCAAAATTGAATGTTCCATCAACCATGCATACTTAGCAAGTCAAATGGCTATACCTTGAATTCAGGGAGCACCTCCTAGATCCTGAATACTATCAAGCAAAAGTTTAGGTTTTAAGGTACCTAAAATCCTTATTTTTATTCCTAAGTCAAACTTACAATTGTTCCTTACCATCATTCCTGGTAAGAGCCATAGAATCCAATTTTCAACCTATTCTAAGTCAGCACCTTAGAGCATAACCAAGGTCAGCACCTTAGAATGCAACTTTCAAAAGTCATCCTAGGAAAAAGCCCTAAAATTATCATTCTAGGTTAAAAGCCTTAGAATCTAATTTAAAATACATTCTAGGTAAATGCCCTAGAACTCAAACCTCAGTTTAGTAACCATGACGACAGCATCATCGTAGAACAATTAACATAAGACTAGGAGCCAATTGGCAGTTTAACCATCTTATGGATAGGTTTACATAGACATTTTAGGTCAAACCTAGAATGGGCCTTCCCTTACCCCTTTAGGGTAGGTTTACATAGATATTTTAGGTCAAAACTAGAATGGGCCTTCTCTTACCCCTTTTAAAGTAGGTCTACATGGATATTTTAGGTCAAACCTAGAATGAGCCTTCCCTTAACCCTTTCAAGTTAGGTTTATTTAGACATTTTAGGTTAAACCTAGAATGAGTCTTCCTTTACCCCTTTAGGGTAGGCTTATATAGACATTTCAGGTTAAACCAAGAATGGGCCTTCCCTTACCCCCTTTAGGGTAGGTTTGCATTGACATTTTAGGCCACCATTAGGATAGGTTTACATAGATATTCTAAGACAACCTTAGAATGCACCATCCTAAATATCCTAAAGCGAACAATCATCTCATTACATGACATGGCATGGCATCTCACAATCAAAGTCATAGTGTTCACAACATCATGGTTACTTTTCATATAAAGAAACCATGATGAGGGAAGCTATAAACCCCTAATTTTGCACATAAATTAGGGTGAATATTAGTGCAGTTCCAACAAAATTGGAATCGCACGAGTTGAAATTTGGTCAGGCCCGAATGGTCCCCAAAAATCCTCAATTTTGGACATGATAAAAATCATCAATTTTGACTCCAAATGAAATCCCATGCAATAAAGAATCCAACAGAACTAGAATCATGTGAATCAAAGGTCAAACGATCCCGAAATGGCAAAAATAGTCTGTAGCGCACACGGTAGCCTCTCGGCACGCAGTTATTTTTGCTAGCCTCTAACGGGCTGTAGCGTCTGTGCCCGTCCTGTAATATCCCAAAATGTTGAAATAAATATTAATTGTTGAAAATTAATTAAAGGATTTAAAAGTGTATATATTTAATTAAGCGAAAAGAAAGGAAAAAGGAAAAAGGGAAGTGTGTATATGTTGTATATATGAAGATATATATATTATATACAAGTCAACATATTTAGTTGGTCAAATGATATTTTAAACTATTAAGATATTAATATGTTATGATAGTGGAAGATGATATTATAATATAATATTATTAATGCTTGGTGGAGATTAAAAGAGGATATTTGTGTGGTTAAATAGAGAAGTGGTTGGTTTAAGTGGAGAATGACTATTTTCATCTTCTTCTTTCTTCTCCAAGAGGGCCGGCCATCACCATTACCATTAAAAGGAAAAGAGGTTTTGTTTCTTCCTAACTCAAGCAATTGAAGGATTTCAAGTGATCAAGTTGGAGTTTTAAGATTTTTCTTCATATTTGGTAAGTTTCCAACTTGTTTATTTGATTTCCTTTGAGAGTGTCTTATGAGTTTGTTGGATGTTTGATGTAGTCGTGTTTATGGTTGATTTTGGTATGTTTGAAGTTCTTTTATCTAGTTTGCAAGAATTTGGCGTTGGATAGAAGAAAAGTGTTAAGTTTGGTGAAAAGAATAAGAGTTGTGGATTGTGTAATTGTTGAGATGTGAAGTCTTAGTTGTGATTGTGTATTTTTGTGTTTAATTGAGTTGTGTTGATGTTTATACAAGTGTTATGTGGTAAAATGATGGATTTGGTTGAGTTTGTATGGATTTGGAAAGGGTAATGAAGGATAATAGTCGGATGTGGCATTTTTGTGTCGATATCATGTTTTTGGCCTGACACGCCCAGTGACATGGCCATGCCTTTGGGCGTGTTGATGGTTTTATTTTTAGTGCTGGTGACACAATCAGTGACATGCCCATGTTACTGAGCATGTCACAGCTTCTGTGTGGTTGTACTATTGAAACGTGAAGTGACAAGCCCATATCACTGAGTGTGTCATAGCCATTGTGGTGGATGAGAATTGACATGACCAGTGACATGCCCATGTCACTGAGCGTGTCATAGCTTTTGTGTTGTTGGAGGATTGACACGTATAGTGGCACGTTCATGTCACTGAGCGTGTCAAAGCTTCTGTGTTGTGAGTTTAGGGCACGGTCATGGACACGTCCGTGTTGTTGAGCATGTCATGTGTAGAGTTTTCCCTAGATAGTTCTCTTCCTTATTTTCTTATGTGTATCACTCAATGATTTGTTATAATCATATTTGGTTTAGGCTTGAAAGAGATTTGAGTACCCCAATCCAAGTGTTGAGGGATATCTTGAAAGAGGAGGTTGAAGTGGTGTTGTTGCTTTTAGAGGTATGTACAAACTTTGAATGATTGCACACATTTACATGACATTGGGACTTAACATATTTGGTGGAAAAATGTGTTAAGATACTTAATATATTGTTGATGAATGAGAAAGATGTTATGAAATGCATAATGTGAATTATGTTGAAGTATTAAGGTAATTGACTAATGTGTTATAAAGGCCCATGCTTGTCTTTGCTTTAATGTGAATTATGAATTGCGATACAATTGAGCAATATAATGAGATATAATGTTATGAATTGTGATATATATATATATATGTGTGTGTGTGTGTGTGTGTGTGTTGTGCATTGACATTACATTTGGACTATATATTGTTATCAAAGTTTGTACCACTAAGCTTTGGCTTAGCACGATTATGGTTCATCGCGCAGGTAGCAGGGTAGATCTGGATATCCCGGGGAGTTCATCTCGACCGTGTCGAGTCTAGGCTTGAGACTTTGAGATTAGAGTTGTTAGTGGAACATCAAGATCAGAGACAAACTGCCAGCATGTATAAATCTTATATTTTTGTACATATTGATTTTCATGTATATATATGTATATTCCGCTGCTTACTAAAATTATTTTGGATAAACTTTTGGGTAATGAAGATGCATATATGTTTTAACAAGAAATGTTTCCTCTATTATTTATATAATTAAGTTAAATGTTTTGAGTTTATATAGATTTTTCAAATGATGATTTGATTATTTCTAAATGTCTGTGACATTCTTGTATCTTATATACGTATATTACATATATGAGTGTATTTAGTGTATATATATTGGGTATAAGGGTGTTACATTTGTTTTCATATCAGAGCCTAGGTTTGAGGTTCTCAACCTAGGTGGATTGTAAGAGAAACAAAATGGAAATTTTTAAATATGGTTTTTCAAATTGATACATGCATTGGCACTGGCAGTTTCTGATCTCTGATGTAGCAATTTCTACTGTGTTTGCAGATATAGTTGATTATGGTATCTCAAACACGTCAGTCTGTTGAGGGTAGTGCTGAGAGTGTGGCTCCTGTTGAGGGTAGAGATGGAGCTAGAGTTGAGTTAGCTGGAGGGGCACCTGCTCCTGTGCCAGAGAGACCAGCAGTTGATGAGATTCCTCTGAGCTAGGTACGACATATGATGGAGTTGTTGAGGCAGGCTCCAGTTCAACAACCGCCACTGCCGCAACCGCAGCCGCAAGTACCGATGAGGCAATATGATAAGTTGAGGAAGTATGGAGCTGAGGACTTTATGGGTATCACAGATCCTACTGTAGCTGAGCAGTGGCTTGATAGAGTCCAGAGAGTATTCATCCAGCTACAGGCTACTCCTGAAGAAAGGTTTGATTATGCTAGATCCCTTCTGCAGAGGGATGCATATAATTGGTGGAAGACGGATCTACATACTTTGGATGATCCGCCAACCTTGACCTATGATGATTTCCTATAAGAGTTTGAGCATAAGTATACTCTGAGGGAGTATAAAGATGCAAAGAAGATGGAGTTCTTGAATCTGAGACAGGATAACCGGACAGTGATAGAGTATGAGATCGAGTTTATCCGGTTGAGTCATTATGCTGGCAGGATTATTTCGAATGAGATAGACTGATGTTGGAGATTTAATAAGGGGTTGAGACCCTCTATCATGTGCATTATCGCAGGCTCCCAATATCAAGATTTTTTCCAGTTGGTTTCAGCTGCCAGGTGTGTTGAGAGAGCATAGGGTCTTACAGCAGCTGCTAGGGATGAGAAGACCAGAGTTAGGAGATGCCAGTTTGAGGCAGGGTCTTCATCTATGAAGAGAGGTCGAGGAGGATATATTCTGAGGTTCAGCAGGAGCCAGAGGCAGTCTAGTAGGTCAATTCAGCAGTAGCAGAGGCAGAGATCGAGACCTACAGTTTCAGTGGCTAGTGCACCGACCCCAGTAGTTCAGAGGTCTATTCCACCTACATGTGTCCATTGTGATAGAAAACATGGGGGTGTTTGTTGGAAGATTGGTGGACCAGCCATGTGTTATAGATGTGGGTCGCCAAACTATTTCATCAGAGATTGTCCAGAGCCATCAGAGGATAGATAGACTGATACTGCAGCTTCTCGACCCAGTGTTAGAGGAGGTCGTGTTGGTAAAGGTTCTAGCAGAGGAGGTCGGACATGGTCTGGTCAGAGAGGAGGTTCTACATTCGGAGGCAGTAGACCAGATGAGGCAGGACCATCATAGTGGGTTTATGTGATGCAGAGGCAGTCAGATGCTTCAGCTGTTATTGTTGGTACATTCTCTTTATTTGGTACTTCAGTTCTTGCTTTGATTGACCCTGGATCAACTCATTCCTACATTAGTGCATCTATCTTGCCTGTGACTGACTTGCATTCTGAATCCCTAGAATTTGATGTGTTAGACAAATGATCTTAATTTTGATCCTTGACAACTCAAATGGGTGATCTATTTTAACTTGTGTTTGAGAAAGCTTGTTGCAGGATTAGGTTGCTTCAATTAAAGGTGAACAGAACAAGTATAGCGGTCGCACCTCAACTGAATACGACCGCTCCATGCAATTACAGAATGAAACCTTGTCACAGTAGGTTTCGCGGTCAGAAGTTCGACCATAGTCGCGACCGCTCCTACATAATAGCGACCGTCCTAATATTTGCCCGACCGCTACTCAAGGAACTTAAATCATTACAATCACAGTAAGGTTCGCGGTGACAAGAACGGTGAATGATTCGACCTCGCTTACCACTTTAGCGACCGCCCTATTCAGAGTCGCGACCGCCCAACAATTCAAGAAGAAATTGCTCAAAGAGACAGTAGTGTTCGCGTCCTCAGGTGCGTCCAGAAGTTCGACGCGAGAATGTGAGTTCGACCGCGAAAACCTACCAAGGGCGACCGCGAAGATTCAAATTATGGCAGACATCTCTTTTGCTCTGTCAGAAAGTGACACGTGACATGACCGTTGTAAACCCACTTCAATATTCAAAAAGGGCGACCGCACCTACGCTTGGCGCGACCGTCCCGACAAACACAGCATGGGCAAGAAACGGTCCGACAAAAACATCATGGGCAAGATTCCAGCTGTAGAGCACTAAAATTCGACCGTTGAAGCTTTTTCAAAAGTAGCGACCGTCCCTGGTTAAAAGGACGACCGCGTGAAGCATGAGCGCGACCATCCTTGTATGAAGGGCGACCGCTAATTGCTTCGGACAGTTTAAGTAAAGAAGGTCTAATCTGCCAAGACTTTATTCTAAACAGCAATAACGGCTAGTAAGACCACATTGGCTATAAATACAATGTTTCCATGAGAAAACAAAGTGATATAACATTATTAAGAAAAGATTTTCATAGCCAAGCAACAAATTTCCTTTTGCTTAAACTTGTATTTGAATTGTTATGAATGTTAGGTGTTAGCATTGAAAACACCATTGTATAAGTTTGAGTGTAAGCTTGGGAAACACTTAGGTTGAGAGAGTGAGCCTTGTAAAACTCTTGTTTGGGTTGTAAGTGTGAGCCTAAGAAAAACACTTGTAAAGTTGGAAGTGAGCTTGTGAAAACTTCAAAGACTAGTGGAACTTTAACAAGTTGTTAAGGAAGTGGATGTAGGATTGAAGTAAATCCGAACCACTATAAATCTTGTGTGTTCTTACCTTCCTCCATTACTCAACCAACCCTCTATTCCGCATTTCTTGTTTGTTGAGTTTTTTAAATTGTCATTATTTCTTGACGAAACCAATTCACCCCCCCCCCTCTTGGTTGCCATCTTGGGACAACAATTGGTATCAGAGCCCTGAGATTTCTTAAACTTAATTGTGAAATCTGATCCACAATGGCAACTTCTTCTTCATCAAGCTCTCATGGAAATCTTAACTCTATTCTTAGACCCTACTTTGATGGAACGGATTACTCATACTGGAAACACAAAATGTATTTGTTTCTAGACAGTGAAGGGATTGAACTATGGGATTTCGTGGAAAATGAGTGGAAATCTCCTACTCATGAGGTTGACGGTATTCAAGTTCCACTTCCCAAAGCTCAATGGTCAACTAGCAATATCAGAGATCGATTCAAGAACAATAGAGCTGCTTCCATCTTGATGAACTCCATTTCAAGAGAAGAAGGTGGAAGAGTTCAACATTTAACTTGTGCACATTTTATTTGGAAAACACTTGAAAACTACCATGAAGGTACAACTCAAGTAAGATTTACCAAGAAACAAATGCATGTTCATGAGTATGAGCTATTCAAGATGAAACCAAATGAAAATGTCACCGACATGACAAATCGCTTGCTTGCTATTGTCAATGAACTGAAGAAGTATGGCAAGGTATATGATCAAGGTGATGTAAACAGTAAAATCTTGAGAGCCCTAAGAGCTAGAAAGAACTTTGAATCCAAAGTATCATCCATAGAAGAAGCTCATGATCTCAGCACATTAAGAACCGACGAGCTAGTTGGTAAATTACTCACTTTTGAGCTGCACAGTGAAAAAGAAGAAGATCAAGGTGAGAAAGAAAAGAGAAAACCAATTGCACTCAAAGCAATCAAAGAAGTTGAGAGCTCAAGCAATGAAGGTACTGATGATGAAGATGAAATGGCAATGTTCTCAAAAAGAATGAATGAATGGAAAAGGAAGAAAAGACTACAAGCAAACAAAGGTACACCTCCTAAATTCTCCTTCAAAGATAAAGAAAAGAAAAATGAGGTAAAGTGCTATGAATGTGGAAAAACTGGTCACATCAAGTCGGATTGCTACAAATTAAAGAACAAAAGGAAATGGGATAAAGAAAAGAAAAAGTCTCTCAAAGCCACATGAGATGACTCTTCCTCAAGTGAAGAAGAAGAAGAGGAAGGAATTGCAAATCTTTGTCTCATGGCTATTGAAGATGACTCCAATGAGGTAAGTACTTAATCCTTTGATCTTGTAGCACATGATGATAAAAATGATATAGATGATAGTGACTTGATTGAGCACATGAATTCTAAAATAGAAAAATATTTCTCTAAAATGATGCTCTATAAAGAGAAAAACTCTAAGTTAGAAAAGGATTTTATATGCTTAAAGAACTCTACCTTAGAATTGAGAACCTCAAATGAACACTTACTGAATACAATAGGAGAATTAAATAAAAGCTCACATGACTTAGAAAAAGTGATTAAAGAGAATGAGACATTGAAGCATGAACTAAAAGAACTAAAAGAATCAATTTCCAGATTTCATAAAGGAAAGGAAGCATTGAACACATTAATTAATAATCAAAGATCACCTTCCTTGAAATATGGATTAGGATTCAATGGCTCAACCAACATTGCACCTAGTAAACCAACTTTTGTGAAAGTATCTACAACTAAAATTTCTGATGTTCATATCAAAGATGCTTGCACCAAGTCTAAAAGAACTTCTTACGGTTCACTAGGAGATAAAGCCAAAAACAATTATGCATTGTTGTTTACTAAACTTGTACAAAAGAAATCACATACTTGTAGTTGTATGTATAATGCAAAAAGAAAAATGCAGAAGCATAGGATACCATGGCAATGCACATATTGCATGAAATTTGGTCACAAAAATTTCTATTGTTATATAAGAAAAGCTCATCTAAATTTAGAAGGCACTCTTTCTACTAACCATCAAGGACCCAACTATATGTGGGTACCTAAAAAAGGATGATCACAATTGGCTTGCAGGTATGCCTAAAATCTACTACCAATGAAAGCACATGGCTTGTGGATAGTGGATGCTCAAGGCATATGACTGGAAATGCAAAGCTCTTTACAAGTATTACCTATAAACATGGAGGTAACGTAACTTTTGGAAACAATGCTAAAGGTAAAATTCTTGGTGTTGGCTCCATTGGTTCTATTGGTAAGGATTTAATTGAAGATGTATGGCTTGTTGATGGTTTGAAACATAACTTGCTAAGTGTTAGTCAACTTTGTGATAAAGCATACTTTGTTAAGTTTGATTCCAAGGAATGCAAAATCACAAATTCAAATGATGTTATCATATTTAAGGATACTAGAACAAACAACACTTACAATGTAAGCATACATTCTGATCATACATGTTTAATGTCCACTAATAATGATGCATGGTTATGGCATAGAAGACTAGGACATGCTGGTATGGATCAATTGAAATATATTTGTAATGAGAATTTAGTTGATGGCTTACCTAAGATAAAATATGATAAAGATAGGATTTGTGAACCTTGTCAACATGGTAAGCAACATAAAAGCTCATTTAAAACAAAGAATGTTATAAGCACCTCTAGACCTTTAGAGCTCATTCATTTAGATTTGTTTGGACCAAATAGAGTTACAAGCTTAGGAGGCAAATCATATGCATTTGTTCTTGTTGATGACTACTCTAGATTCACATGGGTTAATTTCTTAGCTCAAAAGAATGAAGCCTTTAATTACTTCAAAACCTTTGCAAAAAGAGTTCAAAATGAAAAAGGATATGTGATCACATCTATTAGAAGTGATCATGGCAAAGAATTTGAAAATGAAAACTTTGAAAACTTTTGCAATGAAATTGGCATTTCACACAATTTTTCTGCTCCTAGAACTCCACAGCAAAATGGTGTAGTTGAAAGGAAAAATAGAACTTTAATTGAAATGGCTAGAACAATGCTCAATGAATATGATTTACCATCTAATTTTTGGGCGGAAGCCGTTAATACAGCTTGTTACATTGCAAATCGTGTTTATAAAAGGCATTTAACTAATAAAACTTCTTATGAGCTATGGAATGGAAGAATACCCAGAATTGGATATTTTAGAGTATTTGGATGCAAATGCTTCATATTGAATACCAAGGATAATCTTGGAAAATTCTCATCCAAATCAGATGAAGGCATATTCTTAGGATATTCATCATATAGCAAAGCATATAGAGTATTTAATATGAAAACTCTAGTTATAGAAGAATCAATGCATGTTGTATTTGATGAATCATCTAAACTTGATCAAAAGAAAGGTATTACTTTCAATGACCCTGCAGGCACTCTTGAACCTCTTGAATCTATTGATGCTCCAAAGATCAATCAACTTGAAGAAAAGGCTCAAGATCTACCTAAGGATTGGCAATACAAGAAAGATCATCCAAAGGAACTCATCATTGGAGAAACATCAAAGGGAGTAACTACTAGATCTAAAATTAATCATGTTGATGTTAATGTTGCTTTTGTTTCTCAAATTGAACCAAAAACTATTGAGGAAGCTTTAAATGATGAAAATTGGATAATTGCAATGCAAGATGAACTTAATCAATTTGAAAGAAATAATGTTTGGCAACTTACTCCTAGACCTATAGATCATTCTATAATAGGATGCAAATGGGTTTATAGGAATAAGCTTGATGAAAATGGTCACATCATTAGAAATAAAGCAAGATTGGTAGCCAAAGGTTATAATCAAGAAGAAGGTATTGACTATGATGAAACCTTTGCCCCCCGTAGCTAGATTGGAAGCTATTAGAATATTACTTGCTTTTGCATGTCATATGAATTTTAAGCTTTATCAAATGGATGTTAAAAGTGCATTTCTAAACGGACTCATAAATGAAGAAGTTTATGTTGAACAACCTCCTGGTTTTGAAAACTACAAATTTCCTGATCATGTTTTCAAACTTACCAAAGCTTTATATGGATTAAAGCAAGCACCTAGAGCTTGGTATGATAAACTTAGTGCATATTTGCTTGAAAATGGTTTTTCAAAAGGAAAAGTAGACACAACTCTTTTTGTTAAAAAGGATAAGCACAACATTTTGATTGTACAAATTTATGTGGATGACATAATATTTGGAGCTACTAATGAAGCCCTGTGCAAAGAATTTGCTTCTTGTATGACTAGGGAATTTGAAATGAGCATGATGGGTGAACTCAAGTTTTTCCTTGGACTGCAAGTCAAGCAATGTAAAGATGGGATCTTCATCAACCAATCCAAATATACAAAAGAACTCATCAAGAAATTTGGAATGGATGGCTGCAAAACTAGCAAAACTCCTATGAGCACATCATTGAAATTAGGTAAAGATGATAATGGTAAAGCAGTAGATGAGAAGAAATATCGAGGTATCATCGGATCACTACTTTACTTAACTGCTTCTAGGCCTGATATAATGTATAGTGTATGTCTTTGTGCTAGATTTCAAACTAGTCCTAAAGAATCACACTTGAATGCCACTAAGAGAATCTTGAAATATTTGAGCGGTACAATACATTTAGGACTTTGGTATCCTAAAAACACATCATTTCATATTATAGGATTTTCAGATGCAGATTATGCTGGTAGTATATTAGATAGGAAAAGCACAACAGGAGCATGTCACTTTCTTGGTAATTGTCTAGTTTCTTGGCATAGTAAGAAACAAGCATCAGTTGCTTTATCCACAACGGAAGCTGAATATGTTGCAGCATGTTTTTGTTGCACACAAGTATTATGGATGAAACAACAATTGCTTGACTATGGTAAAATGTTTAACAATATCTCCATTAAATGTGACAACACTAGTGCTATCAATTTGTCTAAGAATCCTATCCAACATTCTAGATCCAAACACATAGATATTAGACATCATTTCTTAAGAGAAAATGTACAAAATCAGAATATAACCTTAGAATTCATAGATACAGAAAATCAACTTGCTGATGTCTTTACAAAACCCTTGAATGAAGAAAGACTTAACTTCATCAAACTCAATTTAGGAATGATTGATGGAATCACTTTGAGTTAATTAGAATTTTTTGCCTTAAAATAAAGTTTTTATGTGCATGAAATTAATTTTTCTTAACACACTTAGAATATCTTCCATCTTTCCTTGAATCTTTCATTTTTAAGAATGTCGCGGTCGCTCCAGTGTTCTTTCGCGCTCGCTACTTCGTCTGCTAGTTTCATTCAATAAAAATCTCTGAGCGCGGTCGAGAAAATTTGTGCGCGATCGCACCAATTTGAATAGTTTCGACCGTTACAGTTGTTTTCTTCACTCGCGAGCGTACTGATCATAATAATCGCTGTACACCATTTCGCGATCGCACCTTGTTAAATCTGCGACCGCACCCTGTACACTCTGCTCGAAAATTTATAACCGTTGGCTGTGTGACAGGTCGCAACTCTTAACTCTCAACAGTCATAAACGGCTATTTTCTTTACTTCATCTATTTAAAAGTGTTTTGCAACAGTTTATCTGATATTTTGCCTATCAAAGCACACAAACTTACTTCTGAAACCCTAAAAAACTTCTACATCTCAATCACCCTCTGTTTTCCAGTTTACTTCTACTCTTTCTAATCTAATGGCTCCCAAAAGAAAAACCACTTCCAAAATTAAGGGTCAAGCTAAGAGAGTTCCAGGAATCACCATTAGAGAACCTGTTGTTGAACCTCCATCTCCTCCACAGTCAAAAAGGGGTGAGAAAATTCACAAACCTCATCACCAAACCACTGAGGAAGACATTAGGTATGCCATGCTAAAGAAGAAGAAGGTTGAAGGCACCAAATCACCTTTTGGTGGGATGCTGTCTGCCTTGGGCATCAAGGACGAAATTGAAGGATTGTTGGATGTCCTTGGATGGAGAAATTTTGTCTTTCCAAAAGAGGTAGGTTACTCTAGTCTAAGTAAGGAGTTTCTAATGTCATTCCAGATAGAGAAGAGTGCAAACTCTGCACTAGGGTGGTATGGGGTTAGGTTCAAACTCTTTGATCAGTATCAATTCTTAACCCTTGAAGATTTTGGCAGAATTTGGAACTTCCCTTCTGAAGGTATAACCTCCTACAATGACCAAATCTTCTCAAACCCAACCCTTTCTGATTTCTGGCGAGAAATTTCCATTGAAACTTCCTTTGAAAAGGAATCTAAAGCCAGGCACATCAAATCTCTCACCCACTGGATGCTCCATAGGATTATCACCTATACCATTCACCAAAGAGCAGATGGGAATGAGAAAGTAACCAAGAGAGACCTTATCTTTCTCTATGCTTTCACCCACAACATCAAAATGAACACAACTAAGTTCTTGATTGATACCTTTTATCATCATGCTGTTACAAGAACTGGTACCTTCTTCCTATCCTCTCAAGTTACTCAAATAGCTAGGCACCTAAACCTTCTGAATGATTTGAACTTAGCCACTTTGAGGAACCCTTTCACTCTAGCCTCCAATGCTATCACAATGGATTACTTAGAGCATGCTGGTTGTGTAAGGAAGATAGAAGGGTCATATGTATACTGCTATGGCAAGAAAGGAGTTATGGATAAACAAAAGAAAAGGCCAAGGTATACAATTGAGGAAGAGGGAGATTCTGTAGAAGTTGCAGTAGAACTACCTTCAAAAGCTGCTTCATCAAAAGCTGCTCATGAAACTGCTTCATCCTCCACACAACTCATCCTCCAAGCTATCAAAACTCTCTCCAGGAAACTCACTAAGTTCAAGAAAAGTGTTTCCAAGAGATTCCAGCACTTAAACAAGAGGATAGACCTTATATCCCACATGCACCATGATATTTATGACATGCAAGGCAAATTGGACTTGCCTCAATGCAATCTTGAAGATTGGGATATAAGTGATCACACCCAAAGCGTTGCTGAAGGAGAAGAGTCCATTAGCACTAGCTCTGCCTCTGTTGCACCTCAAGATAAAGGGAAAGCTCCTTTAGTTGAAGAAGAGTTAGACATAGATGATGACTCAGAATAAGCTTAGCTTTAATTTGTTTTTGTTTGCATTTTCATATGTTTGCTGCTTATGTTTCATGTCTTGTACTTTCCTTCACTTTAATATATATAATGTTTATATTCCCTTTCATTGTTTCATTTGTTTTTAACATTTGTTTCATTTTGCCTCTGACAATGGGGGAGAAAATATCAAAATGGAATGAAAATACAATAATGGGAAAACATAATGGGAAAACAAGAACAAACAAGAACAATTTGTTACAATTTGTTGAACATTTGAACAACTATGAAAATTTGTTGAACATTTGCAAATAAAGTGAAAAATGTTTATGGGGGAGAAATGTTTGCATCAAACAATAACATATGTTGAAAGATACATCTCATAATACATTCACAATGCTCTTAACCATGATTGTTGCATATGTTAAGGGGGAGCATCATTCCATTTGAATTGTCAAAGTCAAAATGGGGGAGATTGTTAGACAAATGATCTTAATTTTGATCCTTGACAACTCAAATGGATGATCTATTTTAACTTGTGTTTGAGAAAGCTTGTTGCAGGATTAGGTTGCTTCAATTAAAGGTGAACAGAACAAGTATAGCGGTCGCACCTCAACTGAATACGACCGCTCCATGCAATTACAGAATGAAACCTTGTCACAGTAGGTTTCGCGGTCAGAAGTTCGACCATAGTCGCGACCGCTCCTACATAATAGCGACCGTCCTAATATTTGCCCGACCGCTACTCAAGGAACTTAAATCATTACAATCACAGTAAGGTTCGCGGTGACAAGAACGGTGAATGATTCGACCTCGCTTACCACTTTAGCGACCGCCCCATTCAGAGTCGCGACCGCCCAACAATTCAAGAAGAAATTGCTCAAAGAGACAGTAGTGTTCGCGTCCTCAGGTGCGTCCAGAAGTTCGACGCGAGAATGTGAGTTCGACCGCGAAAACCTACCAAGGGCGACCGCGAAGATTCAAATTATGGCGGACATCTCTTTTGCTCTGTCAGAAAGTGACACGTGACATGACCGTTGTAAACCCACTTCAATATTCAAAAAGGGCGACCGCACCTACGCTTGGCGCGACCGTCCCGACAAACACAGCATGGGCAAGAAACGGTCCGACAAAAACATCATGGGCAAGATTCCAGCTGTAGAGCACTAAAATTCGACCGTTGAAGCTTTTTCAAAAGTAGCGACCGTCCCTGGTTAAAAGGACGACCGCGTGAAGCATGAGCGCGACCATCCTTGTATGAAGGGCGACCGCTAATTGCTTCGGACAGTTTAAGTATAGAAGGTCTAATCTGCCAAGACTTTATTCTAAACAGCAATAACGGCTAGTAAGACCACATTGGCTATAAATACAATGTTTCCATGAGAAAACAAAGTGATATAACATTATTAAGAAAAGATTTTCATAGCCAAGCAACAAATTTCCTTTTGCTTAAACTTGTATTTGAATTGTTATGAATGTTAGGTGTTAGCATTGAAAACACCATTGTATAAGTTTGAGTGTAAGCTTGGGAAACACTTAGGTTGAGAGAGTGAGCCTTGTAAAACTCTTGTTTGGGTTGTAAGTGTGAGCCTAAGAAAAACACTTGTAAAGTTGGAAGTGAGCTTGTGAAAACTTCAAAGACTAGTGGAACCTTAACAAGTTGTTAAGAAAGTGGATGTAGGATTGAAGTAAATCCGAACCACTATAAATCTTGTGTGTTCTTACCTTCCTCCATTACTCAACCAACCCTCTATTCCGCATTTCTTGTTTGTTGAGTTTTTTAAATTGTCATTATTTCTTGACGAAACCAATTCACCCCCCCCCCCCCTCTTGGTTGCCATCTTGGGACAACATGATGTTTTGGTGACAAATCCTTTAGGGCATAGTGTTGTAGTTAGCAAGGTACATCGTAATAGTCCAGTTGTGGTTCTGGATGAGGAGTTCCTTAGTGATTTTATTGAGATGCCTTTCAAGGAGTATGATTTAATTTTGGGCATGGATTGGTTATCTAAGCATGGGGCTGTGGTAGACTGTCAGAAGAAGTGTGTTACTCTGAGAATCGGTAATGGTAGAAGTGTGATGGTATCTAGTGAGCAGAGACATCTTTCATCCATGTTTGTTTCAGCTAGGAGGATGATTCGGAAAGGATGTGAGGCTTATCTTTCTTATGTTGTAGATACCAAAGTAGTGGGTTCCCAGCTTGACAGTATACCCACAGTTGCTGAGTTTCCAGATGTTTTTCCTAAGGAGTTGCCAGGGATACCCCCTGATGTTGAGTTTGGTATCGATTTATTGCTTGGTACCACTCCTATCTCTATTACTCCTTATCGAATGGCACCTGCTGAGTTGAGAGAGCTGAAGGTGCAGTTGCAGGAGTTGTTGGATAAAGGGTTTGTTCGCCCCAGTGTATCTCCTTGGAGAGCGCCCGTTTTATTCGTAAAGAAGAAGGATGGTACTTTGAGATTGTGCATTAATTATAGACAGTTGAATAAAGTGACCATTAAGAACAAGTATCCTTTGCCTCGGATAGATGATCTCTTTGATCAGTTGAAAGGAGCAGCAGTATTCTCTAAGATTAATCTGAGATCGGGGTACCATCAGTTGAGGGTTAGAGATGAAGATGTACCTAAGATAGCTTTCCGCACGACGTATGGGCATTATGAGTTTTTGGTGATGCCTTTTGGGTTGATGAATGCACTAGCAATATTTATGGATTTGATGAATAGGGTATTCTGACCTTATCTAAATCAATTTGTAGTAGTTTTTATTGATGATATTTTGGTGTATTTGCATAATGAGGAGGACTATGTCAAGCATTTATGGATTGTATTACAGACTTTAAGAGAGAAGCAGTTGTATGCTAAGCTGTCTAAATGTGAGTTTTGGCTTGATCAGGTAGCTTTTCTCGGACATGTAGTTTCAGCAGAAGGTATTAGAGTTGATCCGAGTAAAGTTGAGACTATTTTGAATTGGAGTCCACCAAAAACTGTGACAGAAGTTAGAAGTTTTCTGGGATTGGCAAGCTATTATTGATGGTTTGTGAAGGGTTTTTCTATGATAGCTACTCTACTCACCAGGTTACTTCGGAAGGGAGTTAGATTCGTGTGGACAGATCGGTGTCAAGTGAGCTTTGAGCAGCTGAAGGAGATGTTGACTCAGGCTCCTATCCTTACACTTCCTGTGGAAGGTAAACCATATGTGATTTATAGTGATTCTTCACATAATGGTTTGGTTGTGTTTTGATGCAGGAGGGTAGAGTCATTGCTTATGCCTCTCGATAGTTGAAGTCACATGAGCTAAATTTCCCAACGCATAATTTGGAGTTAGCAGCCATAGTCTTTGCTTTGAAGATTTGGCAACATTACTTGTATGGAAAGAAGTGTTTCATTTATACAGATCACAAGAGTTTGAAATATTTGGGTGTTCAAACAGAGTTGAATCTTCGACAGAGACGATGGTTAGAATTGATTAAAGACTATGATTGTTTAATTGATTATCATCCTAGTAAGGCAACTGTTGTTGCTGATGCTTTGAGTCGGAAGCCTTTGGCAAGTTTGACTGCTTATTCGCTCTTGTTGTTGTGAGCGGGGATTATTGCCCCCACTCCCGGTGGAATGGTTCTTACGACTTTGGCACTGTTTAGGCTCGGAGCATTAGAGAACATGGGCCTAAGCCCGGAGAAAATAGAGTCGCCACCCGGACGGGCTGGGAAAAAGAAAGGGGTGAATGACTCAATTCCTAAGGAATCCCAACCCCCTAATGGGTTCGGAAAGTTGGGTACGTGTGGGGAAGGTGAGAAACGGCCCAGTACCCCCACAATGCCCAATTCATTGGAACCGGCCTCCTTTGCAGGTCTTAATATTCTAAAATTCTTAAGTATAATGATATTATCCATATTACATGAAACAATTTAAAATAAAGAATCATTATATTAAAAATCAAAACAATGTCTAAACAAAGCAAATAAATAGACACCCATCCGAGGATGGAAACATGTCCTTACATCATCCATGTCTAAAACTAAATATAGCACCCACCGAAAGGTGAAAATGTGTCCTTTACATTGGTCCAAAAACTTTAAAATAAAGTAGATTACATGATGCTCACGACATGAGGTACCCAAAAATATGGAAACATACCTCTTACAATATTTTGAAATCAAAATAAATCAATAAAAGTAAACAACCATTCATTATAAATAAGTCATTCATCCAAGACATCAAACATCAATCAAAATATATAATAAACATTCATCTGATTTAAATAAAATAGTAAATATATTAACTTTAAGGGTTCATGGATCAATTAGGGTTTCTAGGGTTTTATGTTTAATAACTAGGGTTTTGCATATACTAGTTTAATTAGTTGAGAAATATTTTAAAGTAATAACATAGCTACTGGATGTTTTAAAGATTTAGGGTTTTGGATGTTTTTATGAAAATAATGCTACTGTGATTTAAAGAATAGGTTTGGTTAGGGTTTTAAGCAAATAGATTGTTGTTTTGATTTTTAGAAAGGTGTAATTAGGATTTTAGATTTGAAAAACATGTTTTAAGGCTATTAAAGTTTTAGGGTTTTACGGTTAAGATATTAGGATTTTATGGTTTAAAAATTTGATTCTATAGATTATGATTTTGAATTTATAATTTGATACTTTTTTGTAATCAAAGTTGAGTATGCTTTTAATATTGACTATATCAACTACTTATGTATTTTTAGGTGAAACAAATATAGAAAGCGAAATTTATTGTTGAAAGATTAAAATAGCTCACTGAATAAAATTATAACAAAATAGCTACTGTAAAGGTTTGAAAACAAAATTAATTAAGATTTAGGGTTTTAATAACTTAGAGTTTATGAAATTAGATTCGTGTTGAATGACTATATTATTTACTTTAATTAAGATCTTAAGTATTGTATGAATTAATTCATGCTACTGCCTAAACTAGATTGAAGGAAGAATTAAATAACTAAGGCAGTGTGATTATGGCTTAAAAGGTAAAGATGATTAATGATTCAATAAACTAAAGTTAGAGTAATTTACCTACGTTTGAAGGCACCACCAAATTTGAAGAGATTGAACCAAGCTGTTGTCTACTTCAGATTTGATTTTAGTTAAGCAAAGCAATCTGGAGATGATTGCTTGTTGCCTCCTTTGGTTGCTGTCTCTTGAATTTCTCCTTGTTTGCTAGGATTTTCTTTTGGCCAAAAGAATTTTTGAGAGTCTTAAGTTTGGTTCCTAATTTTGAAAGATCTAAGTTCAGTCTCCCAAAGTCCAGATCCCCCGCTGAAGTATTTTAATGTGGTATTTATTGCAAAAAAGTCCAAACCTAATTCTAATTGTCTAAGGAAATTAAAACCATTTAGGAAAAGAAATCAAAACCAAATAGAATTCGATTTCGAAAAAAACTGCTATGAAAAAATTACGCTGGCAAAAAAATTACTGAGGGCCAGCACGAAAATTGCGAGCTGGCCAGCCAATTCACTTTCGGCGATGAAAATTTTTCGTCGCCAATTTTTCCGTCGTCAATTTTTATTTATTTATTTATTATTTTTTTACTGTTATCCTTTTTTATTTTTATTAAAAATAAATATTATAAGTAATGAATATTAAAATAAATATTATTTAATTAAAATACCACAAAAATTATTTTGGATTATTTTAAAAATATCGGACTGGACTGGGTCAAAAATTAAGGGTCTACAGTTGCTTGTTGAATTGAGAGTGTTGCATTCCATATTTGAGTCATGTGATGATGGTGTATTAATGGCCCAGTTGCAATTGAGGCCGGTGTTATTGGATCAGATAAGGGAGGCTCAGTTGGCAGATGAGAAAATCCAGAAAGCTGTATTAAATTGCCAAAAAGGAGAGAGTTGAGACTTTCATGTGAGAAGTGATGGCAGTTTGTGGTTTAGAGATAGATTGTGTGTTCCTGATGATGCAAGACTAAAAAAGGTAATTTTGGAGGAAGCACAACAGTCAGCATATGCTATGCACCCTAGGAGTACTAAGATGTATCAGGATTTGAAACAATATTATTGGTGGTTAGGTATGGAGAGGGACATAGCAAAGTTTGTATCTAGATGTCTCACTTGTCAAAGAGTGAAGGCTAAGCACTAAGTTCCTTCGGGATTACTTCAGCCATTATCAGTGCCAGAGTGGAAATGGGAGAGAGTAACAATGGATTTTGTGACTGGTTTGCCTTTGACTCAGAGGAAGCATGATGCAATTTGGGTAATAGTTGATCAAATGACTAAGACAGCTCATTTCCTTCCAGTTTGGATTGATTATTCTCTTGAGAGATTAGCTGAGCTGTATATCAGTGAGATAGTAAGGTTGCATGGAGTCCCAATTTCTTTGGGGTCTGATCGTGATCCCCGATTTACTTTGAGGTTTTGGAAGAGTTTGCATGATGCTCTGGGTTCTTGGTTGCATTTTAGCACTGCTTTCTATCCTCAGACAAATGAACAGCCAGAGAGAGTGATACATATTTTACAGGACATGTTGAGGAGTTGTATCATCGATTTCTCTAGGAGCTGGGATAGATTTTTGCCATTGATTGAGTTTGCCTATAACAATAGTCATCAATCTAGTATTAAAATGGCACCTTTTGAGGCCCTCTATGGTAGAAGATGCAGGACACCTCTATGTTGGGATGAGGTTGGAGAAGGTAAGTTGGTTGGTCCTGATTTGATTAAGGAAACAAAAGAGAAAGTAAAGGTGATTAAGAATTGTTTGACAGAAGCTTCAGACCGGCAAAAATCATACTCAAATTTGAAAAGAAGATATATAGAGTTCAGTGTATGAGATAAAGTATTTTTGAAAGTGTCTCCTTGGAAGAGAACTTTGAGGTTTGGCACAAGAGAATCTGTATCACTCTCTCTGAATGTCCATCTGTCTGAGGATGGAAAGCAGTACTAAAATGCAATCGAGACCCTAGAGCATTATGCTAACTCTTCCAAAATCTCGAAGTAAACCGGGGATCTCGATCTGACACCAAAGAAACTGGGACTCCATGCAACTTGACTATCTCATTGATATACAGCTCAGCCAACCTCTCAAGAGAATAATACATCCAAACTGGAAGAAAATGAGATGTCTTCGTCATCCGATCAACTATCACCCAGATTGCATCATGCTTCTTTTGAGTTAAAGGCAGTCCAGTCACAAAATCCATTGTCACTCGTTCTCATTTTCACTCTGGCACTGATAAAGGTTGGAGCAATCCTGAAGGAACTTAGTGCTCAGCCTTCACTTTCTGGCAAGTGAGACATCTGGATACAAACTCTGCTATGTCTCTCTTCATACCCGACCACCAATAATGTTGCTTCAAGTCCTGATACATCTTGGTACTCCCAGGGTGCATAGCAAAAAGTGACTGATGTGCTTCCTCTAATATCATTTTTTCAATTCTGCATCATCAGGAATACACAATCTATCTCTATACCATGGACTGCCATCATCCCTCACATAAAAGTCTCTAATATTAAGATCTACTTATGAATTACAATTTTTATGATTAATCTTGATATTCTTTTAATTAATCCCTACTTTTATAATTCTTTTTATGATGATTTTTATGTTTGTGAATTGCAATTTTTATTATTTGGATTTTTAGGTTGTAAAATGCCTTATTTATTTAATTTGTTTCTTTTATTTAATTTATATTTGGGGATTAATGTAAGGGACACGTTTTCACTCTTTTATGGGTGTCCCATCTTACTTTATTTGTATTATAGATATTTAAACATTGTAAGAGTATGTTTCCATCCTTGTATGGGTGCCCATTTTATTTATTTATTTTATTTATGATATAGTTATTCCTTATTTAGTTTAAATTGTTTATAATATAGAATAGAGAGCAAAGCTGGATAATATTGCATTGTCATTAAAAATAAATAAAAAAAAGATAATAGCAAAATATAGCTTGTCCCAGGAAGCCAGGAATATTAAAATGGTATTGATATATTAATTGATAATACATGTAGAACATCCTAATTTCAAGGAATTGGCGATGTCAAAGCCCAAGAAAATTCAAATGATAAATAATTAAAAAGATTATTGAAAGACAACTCGAACATCAACCAACCAAAATTCATTTGTCAACTATTGCATATGAACTACAAGAACTACTAGAGCCATAGGCCCTTAATAAAGTTGTCTGCTATGAACAAAGTCATTCATGGTGCAACTGCAAAGTTTAAATTATATCAGAAAAATAAAGAAAAAAGAACTATAGTTGTAGCTTTGTAGCTCTGCAACTCTCTATCTTATTTGTTCTTGAAAACCTTAATATGCATACAACATTTGCTCTCTCTTTCAACCCTATTTCTAACCTCCAAAAAAAAATTTGAAAATTCTGATCTCAAATTTAACCCATCATTAAGGCTTTTTTTCTTTCATGCCACTTCAACCCATCTTTTCTTATGCCTTCTATTGTAGAAAAACCCACCCTTGAAGTTTGCTTTCAGTCAATTTTGCAAGAACCTAATCTTTTTTTTTTTACAAAGCAAGAACCCAATCTTTAATAATTAATTTCTATGTTCAAATCTTGGAGTTCATAGTTTCAAACTTAGGGTTGCCTCTATTCCTAAAAGCAAAAGTTAGAATGAAACTAGTGGTTTGCTTTAGATTACACAACTTGTGTTTATGAGTCCAAGCATCATAATATTTGCATAACATTACAGAAACATGAGTCAAACTTACAGAATATTGATCAATTTTATAACGCTTTTAATTAAAATTATGAAATTTTGAGTAAGGACTCTAGAAATTTAATACTAAATTACCATAAGTTGAACTACTAGAATTTTTTATCACCCTTTCAGATTCAAGCTTTCATTATTTTGACTCGTATTTACAAAATTTTAGATGAGTTTAGATTTAGTTAAATTTTTGAAACTAGAACTAAAAAATTTCAAACTTAAGACTCAAAATACCAAAGGTTGACCTATCAGAAACATTGGTCAAACAATCAAAATTGTCACTAAAAATTTTAGAAAGTCAACTAAAACTAACAGAATTGACATCCTTTTTCTGAAATTTTTAGTTGACATTCTAATATTTTAAGTAAAGTTTTTTTGAAATTTAACAACCGAAATATCAGAAATTAATCTACTAGAAAATTTATTCAAATTATTTGAATTTTCATTGAAACTTACAAAATGTCTATTGAGAATAATAGAATTTGCATCAATTTTCTAAAACTTATAATTAATATTCTAATATTGAGAGTTACGTTTCTGAAATTTAACAACCAAAATGTTAGAAGTTAACCCACCAGAAAAATTGTTCAAACTAGTGGTATCATCATCAAAACTTTTAGAAGGTCAACTAGAACTAACAAAATTTAGATCAATTTTTTAAAACTTTTAGTTAATATTCTAAGATTTTTAGAGAGATTTTTAAAATTTAACAATCAAAATACCAGAAGTTCATCTACTAGAAAAATATGATTAAACTTACATAATTACCCATCAATTTTCTAAAATTTTTAGTTAATATTCTATATTTTGAGTAAAATTTTTAAAATTTAACCAAAATACTAGAAATTGATCTATTAGAAATTTGGTCAAACTATCAAAAATTTTAAGTTTAGAATTTTATAGTTTTAGTGACAATTCTAATGTTTGACAACCAAAATATTATAATTCAACCTATCATAAAAGTTTGTTCAAACTACCAGAATTATCACTAAAACTTTCAGAAAAATTAATGAAATTTACATAACTTGCACTAATTTTCAAAAACTTTAAGTTAATATTTTTCATATTTTGAGAGTGACATTTGGTATTTTAACAACCAAAATATCAAAAGTTGAACTACAAGAAATGTTGATCAAACTAATAGAATTATCACTCAAACTTTCAGGAATCTACTTAAACTTACTGTGAGCGGAGATTTTTGCCTCTACTCCCGGTGAAATAGTTTTTGCGACTTCGATACTGTTAGGCTCAAGGTCTTAAAGAACACATGCCTAAATTCAGAAAAAATGGAGTTTGCCACCCAGACGGGCCGAAAAAAAGAAAGAGATGGATGACTTGATTTCTAATGAATCTCTAACCCCCTATTGGGTTTGAAAAGTTAGGTACGTATGGGGAAGGTGAGAAGTGGCCCAGCACTCCCAGAATACCGATTTATTAGAACCGACCTCTTTTTTAAGTCTAGATATTATAAAATTTTTAAATATTATGATATTATCCATATTACATGCAATAGAAATAAAGAAAAATAAGCATTCATCATATTATTGAGATAAAACAAATAAAATGGGCACCCATTCAAAGATGAAATTATGCCCTTATAATAATGTCTAATATCCAAGGATGAACAAGATAAATAAATAAAATGAGACACCCACTAAAAGGTGAAAGCGTATCCTTTACAACTATCCCAAAGTCCTTGAATAATTTAAAATACAAAAAATAAAAAATTAGATAAACAAGGCACCCACGAGTGAAAACATGCCTTTTACAATCTCAAAATTCTAAATAATAAGAAATTACAATCCATAAACAAAAAAATCATAATAATGCACATTATCATTAAACAACAATAAATTAGGACTTAAATTTAATGAAATCACAAAAAAGATACAATCTATGAGCAAACATTAACTCAATTAATTAAATATAGGACATGGCACATACGGTGATCCCGCTAACTAGTTAGCGAGTGAGGATCAAGGGGACAGCGCCCTAAAAAGCTAAACGATTTTCAAAATAAGTTTAGAATTTTTGGACTTTAGAAAAATAAGATTAGGGTTTTGAAAGATAATAAATTAGGGTTTTGGATATTTTAAAAACTAGGATTTTAAGGCCCTAGGCATTAGGTTTTAAGATATTAGGATTTTTCTTGGAACTAAGGCTGAGGGATCACTACAAAAAATGTACCGGATTACAGACGAAAAAATTTATCGGCAATCTTTATTTTTTTGTCAGTAATTAGATTTACCGACAGATTAATGAAAAAATAATTTTATAGTTATTTTCTTTGTCGGTAATAAAAATACCAATGAAAATAAATATATGCCAATAAATTACAGAGAAAAAATTTTTAAAAATCTATTGGTAATGCCGATAGAAAATTCTATCGGTAAATTACCTAGAGAAAATTCTGTCAGTAATTTTTGATAGAAAATTATATTATATTACCGAGAGAAAATTATGTCGGTATTACATACAGAAAATAAAAAAATAAATTTTTTGTTAGTTTATTTTTATAATTAAAAATTTGAAATCAAATTTACCTAAATTTTTTTAAAAAATCAAAAAAATACTCTAAAAAAATCTAACACCCTAAAATATTTCTATTTACCAAAAAAAATTTTAAAATATAAAAAAATTCCTAAAACATATTCTATTTAAATAAAAAATTGAAAAAATAATTTTTTAAATTATTTTTATTCTAAAATTTATCAAAATAAATAATTTTTTGCTAATTTTTTTAAAAAATCATAAAACTCCCTAAAATATTTTTATTTACCAAAAAATTACTAAAAATATAATAAAAAATTTTAAAATTTCTTAAAAAATATTGTGTTTAAATAGATAAAATTAAAAATTAATTTTTTATAATTTTTATTTCAAAATTTATAAAAAAAATCAATTTTTTAAATTTTTTAAAAAATAAAAAAAATATATTTTAAAAAAATTTAACACTCTAAATAAATTTTTAAATACAAAAACATTTCTAAATATATTATCAAAATTTTAAAATCCATAAAATAATATTATAATTAATTAAAATAACCTTAAAAATTAAACAATACACAACCAAAATATAAATAATCAACTTAAACTACAACACTCACAAAACTAAAATAAAATATCAAATTCATTAAAATTAAAAAATAAATAAAAAAATTAACATATATTACAAAAATTATCAATAATTAAAAAATAAAAATAAATACATTATTCTTCTTCATCTTCTTCTTCTTCTACAAGCAAGAAAAGGGACAGACAGAGACATATAGAGGGAGAGAAGAAATAAAAAAATGAAAGAGAATCAGCAGAAATAGAAGAGGAGAGAAAAAATATATTTTTATAGAAAAATTATCGAGAGAATTAAATATTTGTCAATAAATTTACCGATAAATTTTTTTTTTCGGAATTACTTATAGAAAATATTTTTTATCAGTAATTTTAACTGCAGAAAATATGTTCTCTCTGTATTACCGACAGAAAATAGTTTCTCTCGATAAATTTACCAACAAAAAAATATTTTCTCTCGGTAAATATCTCAAATAATGGCGGTAAAATTTTCGCCCAACTAATTGGGTTGCAACTATTTATTTACCAAGAGAATAATTTTTTATCGGTAAATTTACAGACAGAAAAAATATTTTATCGGTATTACCTATAGAAAATATTTTCTGTCAATAATTTTACCTATAAAAAATATAATCTCTCGGTAATTTTACCTACCGAAAAATAGTTTCTCTCGATAAATGTATCAAATAATGGCAGTAAAATTTCTGCCTAACTAATTGGATAGTGATTATTTATTTAACGATAGAATAATTTTCTATCAGAAAATTACAGATAGAAAATATATTCTATCTGTATTACTTAAACAAAAATTTTTCTGTCGGTAATTTTACTTACAGAAAATATGTTATCTCCGTATTACCGACAGAAAATACTTTCTCTCGGTAATTTTATCAACAGAAAATATATTTTGTCAGTATTACTTACAGAATATCGATATTACCTATAGAAAATATTTTTATCGGTAATTTTACCTACAGAAAATATATTCAGTCGGTATTACCTATAGAAAATATATTCAGTCGGTACTACCTACAAAAAATATATTCTGTCGGTATTTTTACCTATAGAAAATATTTATGTTGATAATTTTACCTACAAAAAATATTTCTTTCGGTAAAGTTTACCAGTAATTGTTGGCTCTATTTGTTGGCTCCATTATTGTAGACAAAATATCTGTCGATAAATTTTATTTATCGATATATTATCGGTAATCTATCGGTGTATTTTTTAATTTATTTTGTAATCATTTCTCTCGGTATCCTGTCGGTATTACTAGTAAAAAAATTTCTGTCAATAAATTTCTGTAGGTAATCCGATATATTCTTGTAGTGGATTAGTGTTTTAAGGAGTTATAGATTTTGGATACTAGGTTTAAGAATTAGGGTTTATACCAATCATTCAAATCAAACCTTAAGCTACTAGATGGACAAAATGGATTGATTTTTAATTTTATAAAATATACAAATAAGGTGTTAACAATTAAATTTATGTTATCAATATGATAATTAAAGCAAACAAATCAAAATATGAAAAGATAATCTAGCTATTGTATGTTTACGCAAATTAAATTTAAGACATGAAACTTATGTTTGAAAGCTCCACCAAATTTGATTGTTGATTCCAAGCTTACTGCCTGCAACAATGTTTATTTCTAACTGAGCAAAGATTAAGGTAGTAGGTTACTGCCTTTAGTGTTGATGGTTGATACTTTGTATGTTGCTTATTATTTTTGGCTGCTGATGATTATTTTTGTTACTTGTTGATTATCGTTTTCCCCCTGTTAATAGTATTAAAACCTATTATTTATAGGCAAAACCAATACAACGCTCAACCAAGTTTTACTAATCTGTCTTTTAAAACAAATTCTAAGCTAATTAGGAAACTAAGCGGTCAAAAAATCTAAAAATAACTTAAAACTATGTCGATCTAGAGCACTAAATCGACATGAGCAAGGCTCATGTTGACCTGGGCCCTCCAGGTCGACATGAGCCAGGCTCATGTTACCTGTGCCCTCCCGACTTGAATTAATATTGCATTTTTTTTTTTAATTTCTGGACCGGATGGGTCGAACAAACTTAATTTAGGGTTTTTATAATTTTATGTATGCCTTTCAAAACTGGACCAACTTATTTAAAAGTTGTAAACTAGGTTTAATCTTTTAAAGTCTGATAGAATTTATTTTGGCATTCTTTAATCAGGACCATGCCAACTTAGGGCCAAAATTAAAGGTCTACACTTACGGAATTTACATCATTTTCAAAATCTTTGAGTTGAGATTCTAATAGTTTGAGTGATCATTCTGATGTTTATCATCCAAAATACCAGATATTGACCATTGTACATAAATTTCGGCTGCTCTTTTAGAAATTTTACTAAATTTTGATATTTTGTTTTTAGAAATTCCTAGTTTTGATATTTAATTCTAACAGTTTAACTAAAGTTTGATATTTGAATTCTAAATTCAATCATTTTTCTTTGAAATAAATTAATGTAATATAAGATAAATATACCAAAAGTGAAAATATCTTTTTATTTTAAAAAAATTTACACTATAATTTCTTAAATTTAATCTTTTTTTAAATGCATAAATATACATACCACAAATGTAGTTGCAATGCTGGCATTTTTCCTCTAATCACAAATTCCTTCATATGCACACAGTATCAACACATTTTTAAAATAAAAAATTATCTGCACATTTGATCACCATAAAAATGATATTGGTGATCCTGAGAAGAGAAGAGAATTTACCGATAAAGCTTTGATACACACGGTATTATTATATACTTCTACATTTATGATTAATTACAAATTATATCACTTTTTTTTTAAAATATTACTATATATTAAGGGTAAAATTATAAAATACTGTTTCTCCATTTAATTCCACCCAACCACTAAAATTTAATGTCCTCTTAAAAGATGATTTAATGCAAATTTATTTCCATGTTAAAAAAACATTTAGTATCTTCCGTAATCATAATTGAAA